>JAVSBS010015992.1:0-25915 GCA_033124195.1 Coracias cyanogaster
CCCCCCCCCCCCCCCCCCCCCCCCCCCCCCCCCCCCCCCCCCCCCCCCCCCCCCCCCCCCCCCCCCCCCCCCGGGTTAGATACAGGTTTTTAATAGACTTCTATATATTCTATACGCTTATTATTATCCTCATTAAAGCTGTTTCAGTTTTGTTTTCTAATCCTTATGTCCCTTTCTTTACTCCTTTTCTCTTCCCCTTTGGGAAGGGAGAAGCATTAATAGAGGACATCTGTTATATATCTAGCAGACTGCCCTGACCCTAAACCTTAATAAAGGTGATCTTACATTACACTCTATATACATATTCTTACACTGAGTTCCTCACCAAACGCTCTGAATGACTCCCAACATGTATTAAGCAATGTGGCTAACATCTCAGTTATGCCTTATCTCTCATCTTCTGCTCCCTATGTTCTGTGTGCCATTTTTGTTTCAGTGAACATTGGTTCCTATGTTTTCTGTCTTTTTTTTTTTTTTTTAATGAAAATACACTTAGGAATTTATATTGAAAAGGCTGTCAAAGGAACATATTTGGCAATTGCAGCAGAAGATAATCAGGTGTGATACTATCATTAATCTCTGGAGAAAGTTCATTCTTTTCATTCTTTATTCCCACAGAAAGCATCTCTCTTGCAGAGAGAAGCTTTTTCTATCAGTAGAAAATTCACTGTGCCAGTGGCATGAAACTGTTGGCCGCCATTTCCAGCCCACATTTTGTCACATTTTGGATCTTTTTAGCCCAAAATAATAAAACAATTTTAAGCAGGAATTTGAACTTAACTCATTATTCTAGGAAACAACAACAGCAGAGAGGGGAGGACAAGTGAGCGTTCAGAAGCTGAGAGTGTCAAGGGAATTGATCTATGACTCCACAGTCATAGATTTTAAGCTTGAATGTGACTGCAGGTACTGTAGTCTAACTTCTTTCATAATAGAGGCCACATAATGATCTTGTTGCTATCTAGTGAGTTCAGCAACTATTGATTAACTAAAATATATTTCCTAACCCCTTTGACAGGAGGCTGAGGCCTGTCTTTCAGTGACTCAGAATCTGTTTGCTTTACTAAGGCCCATTTTTGTTTTGTGGGTGTCTCTGCTTTTCTTCTGGAGCTATTGAACTTACTGACTGCTGGAAACTCAGTTTGTCTGGATGGGGGAAACTCTCAAAGACATTAATGTAAAAATTGGCCCCTGGGTAGGCTAGGAGGCTAATGCTTCTTGTGAAGGAAAGGCTGCAATGGAAACTCATCTCTTGAGCTGACAGTGAGGGAGGATGAGGGAGAGTTCACATCCATTGAACTAGGCTGAACAGTAGTCCTTTACAAATAACTTTACCCACCTCTTCAATTGCCTCAGAGGATATCTACTTAGAATGGATATGAAACAAGTGTAGATGCTTAATCTTTCTTGTAGGCTCCATAAGGAAACACTTGAATGAATTTGCTTGTCCTGTGTAAGCCCTGATTGTTAAAGGAGGCATATACTTTAGGTGGACTAAGTGTCCCTCTGACAGTCTCTCAGCAACAGTATACAAAACATAGGACTTTAGCTGAATTTCCTTCCCTCCCTGCTTCATAATTTTATCTTTTCAACAAAGTAAGGCATAAACTGAGCACATAAATTAGGTGCATTCAATTTCACCCTGAGGAATCCACTCAGGAGAGAGATGTTATGAAAGCTGCAGAACCAAAGTTTCTATCAAGCTTTACATTTTTTAGATACCAAATATGTCAAGGTCAAGGAAATAGGAAATCTGGTTTCCTTATCAGTGAATTCAGTTTAAGCATTCTTAGTTATCTTTTTTTTATATCAGGATAATGACAAAGACTTTTGGGGCGATGCTTGAGAATTTTTATATAAAAGCATTTCTTTTGCTTCTGTATCTTTCCTGACTTAATTACAATACTAATTCATTAGTCAGTATTGGTTCAGTGTTTTGAAAATGTGGCTGGATATATTGGAAAAAAAGCAGCAACCATTTGTCTGTTATGTGAATGAAGACATTTGTAATGTAAATTTATGGTAAATTTTCCATTTACTGTGGAATTTTGTTATCCAGAATACTAGGGCTATAAAATACTTTTTCCTGGATATCATGAAGATTATACCAGATAGTCAGAAAAGACTGAGTTAACATATACTGAGAAGAAATTTCCATAGTTTTTTTGGTTATTAATATTCAAATTTGGATGGAACCAGCTACTTCTATGGCAGCAGAGCGGTGCCTAGGGGTTAAATCCAGTCTTCTCTACTTAAGTTTCAGCCAATGCCACCTGGTGAAGTCTGGGAGCTCTAGAGGTATATTCTGTCAGATATATACTGATTTTCATGCTAAGACATAAGAAGTAGATACTGCTTGAAGAAGTGGTATGCAGGCTTTGTTAAAGGTACTCCTTAAATATGACAGTCTTTTAAATTAGGTTTTCATCCTGTAGGAATAGCTTTCTTTTGGGGGCTGTGGTGGTTTGGTAAAACCCCAGCGGGAGCTCTGCCACCTGGCTCTGCCATGCCAGTGCTGCTGCCTCCCGCCCCCTCCCCCCTGCCGTGGACACGGACAGGGAAAGAAAAAAAAAAGGTTTTAAAGTGACCTTTTGAGTTGAGATAAGGAAGGTTTAATATAAAAACACGTAATAAACTTTTGCAGCAACAATATTAAAAAAGAAGCAGTATACAAAAAAAGGCAATACCAGAGATAAAGAGACAAACTGAACAGACACCTGCGCGGTGAAACGCCGAACCCAGAACTGACCCAACTGCCTCCCCCGCCCAGAACTCGAAGTAGCCTCCAGGGCAGGACCTCATCATGGTATCAAATAGCTGCACCAAATTAACCCTGCCCTGTCTGAACCAGGACAGGGGCAGAGGGAATTAATTGTGGTAAATCGATTCCAGCACTATTTGAAATTTCCTGGACTGTTTAACTTAAGATCACTTAGCAGTGTGTTTGGTATAATGTGCATGATCTTGTAAAGAGACAAAAATAAGATGCATGACAATTCTTAAAACACTGGAAAACTCCAGCAGGAGTAAAGTCACACCTGAATGATGTAACTCCTTTGTTTCTGAAAAACCTCCTCAAGGTCTATAGTACTGAGTGACTGGTCTTCTACCATTAAAGCTTTCTTATATGGAACTTAAGGTACACATGGCACCAGTAGCAAAGTTCATGAGTGTGTACAGGCAGCTGTGATATCAATATTTCAGTGACATTCAGATCTGTGCCATCATCCATTCTTCCTAGTGCCTTTGAGCAGCTAACAGTGTAAAGCAGAAAGAGGACTATTGGCAATAGTTAGCTTTGTCCTGTGCTGCCTAAAGGACACAAAAGCAGCCACTATATCTTAAAAATTATGCCAAAAATGAAGTAATTGTTTCCAATTGCCATTAAAAGGCAACATTTAGAGGATCTTTGTATGCTCACATAGAAGTGGCTAGCATCCAGCTTTAGCCCTATCCAACTGTAATAAGCAATACCAGGTAAGGGAAGGAGCATTAAAAAAGACAAATATACAACAGTAGTTATGCATGAATTAATGGTTGCTATACACAGGTTTTACCAGGTATGTGTAGCATGAAGATATGCTATTAGTTTTGCAACCCCAGAATAAATTCATGCAATCTTCAGAGCTCAGTTTATTCCTCTGGGAATTTAGAGATGATGATTCTGCACTAAACCCATTAAAAATCAAGAGTCTTCATCTATAAGACTATAGCAGCGGAATTAAGCTGAGACACTCAAGCTAAAAGAGAAAAGACTTACTCTTTCACTTCAAGAATCATGTTTCTGATGAGAAATCATCTGCTTTCTAATAGATATTTTTAATTTGGTCCACTGGAGTCCACATTTGGGAACCTTTAGTTTCTTCCTAGACTTGCCTGTTTTGGGACACTGAGCTGATTGAAGACCATGGAAGAAACCTGTGAGCCCATGAAGATAATTTCCTGTAACAGTAATAATGCCTTGAGCTTTTTCTAGGTAAACTAAAATAAGTATAATAAATAAATATGCATCAATCAATACCCTTGCTAGGATCATAAATGACAATATATTAGACTGAAAATACATACAAGAATTGTGTTGCTATTAATGCATATTTCAAAACTCCAGTGAAGCAGAGACTTTTGAAGTGAAGTATGTGGCAACTCCAAATAGGTAATTTCTGAAGCCATCAAATTTCAGAAAGAACGACTAGCATTCAAATCAAGCTGAAATGAGTAATCAGTACTAAGACACTCAGGAAAACATCTTTAACATTTGCCCAGTAGATATTTCTTTCAGTTTTGAAAATAAATCTTTCATCCTTGTACTGTGTGAGGTCACAGCCATGTTTATGTGCACACTTAATCCCCATATTTAAAAAGTGACCAGCAAGTTTTCTCTGCCAGGAGCTATAAGAACTCAGTAACAAGGAATGGTTCTTTGTGATCACCTCAGCTTCTATTCAGTCTCATAACAAGCCAAGCACAAATATTTACAGACAAAACTGTTTAAAAAAAATAATAACTTGAGAGTTTACATTATCAGATTGGTTTTATCCTTCTCAGAAGCTAGGTGAAGTACAGTTCTGTGGGCTGAGTTCCAGCAGGTCACATGCTGGTTTTATTCAGAAAATCAGTACACGTGCAATAATATATCCAATTTCTCTTGCCTGTCCTGGTGTTAGCCTGACAGGAAAAAAGAGTAAATGAAGTAAATGCAACACTTCCCGTGCATTACCTTTTTCAACTTTTTCTCTGATTCTTAATGCAATTTCAGCATTTTAAATAATGTTAATATATGGACCTAGATCCATGAAAGGACCCACAGCATCTTCTAGGCTGAGTAGAAGAGTGAATAGGGGTTGCAGGAACTTAGGCAAAGAAACTTAAGACATCTCCAGGGTGAAGTGCAGCACTTGCTCTCAATTTTTTTCTTCTTTCCTTTTCAAAGAAATGGACTATCCTACTAACTTACAGAGTCTTGTTCACCTTAGATCTTTGGCTTGATAGCTCTTTATATATACCATGCAATGCCTGGACCAAAGTAAACAGGAGGGGTTGTGAGTGTGTTTGCACTTGAAGAGGTATGTTCTGGAGATTACAGGAATTTAAACTTTATTCTTTTCAAGAAAGAAAACTCTAGTCACTCATACTTTGGATGGGATGTTAAGTCATTGAAACACTGAACTGGTGAGGCTCCTGCTCTGTTACCGTCTGAGAGAAAGCAACAGGAACTATTGTATTTGTTTGGCAGGCATTTGTTTGGACCCACTCATACACTTAAATCCTTAAGACAGAGGGAAAGACAAGATATCAGGAGTTTCTGATAACTCTTACACATGAGGATCTTAGTGCTCCAAACTAGAAACTCCTGTCCTTTCCCAGAACTGAACACTCAATTAAAATGAGTGTAAAATCTGGGATACCTTTGCAGCTTAGCAAATTGCAGGGTAGACAACAGCTGAGCAGAGATCTGGAGATTGGAAACTAGTCTCAAAAGTGGGATATAAGTGGTACCTTGGTGCACAGGAGGGATGTAAATATTTTTTTTGTGGATCTGGTCTTTCTTGCTAAGAGATTGAACTGACATTACCATATCCTATCCAACATTAATCAGGTGATAACAGCTTTCAGTTGTTAATGATCTGTGAGAGATGAAAGGCTATTTGATGTTTCCTGTTATTTATTTTTGCCTTTTTTCCGAAGATCTGTCCTATGCTTATCAATGTGGCACCTGAGCATTAACTTCAAGCATTTTGAACAATCAACTCCCATCAGATTTTCATATTTTTAAATTGTTCTGCACGTCGATTTGCATGTTGTTCAGATGAAGGCATGTTTTTTTTGAGATGACAAATGAACACACTGATTTCTTATGATCCAAAATGGATTGAAGTTCTCAGCCCTCTAAGCTGGATTTTGCCACCTAGCACATGGCATGGCACAGTGCTGACTGACTATGTCAGCTGCAAAAGAAATGCTCAAAGGCTGGACAAGTTACTTATTTGGGCAACACTTTTCCTTAAAGCATATGAGTTCTGAGTAACAGATCCATGTTTCAGGACCAAGTACTATCTCTGAACTGAGAATCCAGATAGATTAGACTAGTGGGTATTTGGCTGAATTATTAAGGTCCTTATTCTTGCTTCTGAGATGGCGTATGGTAGGGCAAAGATTCACTAAATTTAACACTCAATAAAATGCTGGCTTTGAGTATTAGAATTGCATACTGCTCAGTCTCCCCTCAAGAATGCCATGGCCTTTGCTGAAACCATGTGGAAGAGCTGACCAGTACTTTTGTGGGCATTCAGTTATCATTTCCTACAGAGCACAAATGAAGCAATAACTGCAACAGTGAATCACTACTTGCAAAAAGATACTCACTTTTGTGGATTGCACAGTAAGCGTGGGTGTTTAGATCTTAAATTTCATATGAAGAAGTCAAACAAGCAGGAACACAGGAGCCACAGGAGCAGTTGGGAGTAAATCTAAACATATATTTTAGAAATCTGCAGGTGGGCTTTGTGAGCAGGTGTAAAAATTATTACTGTGGGGCCAAAATGACTGTTCTGAGTAAACAGTGTATGTTTTGATCTTATTCTTTGTGTATGAAGAGGAAATAACGATTCAAAGATAATAGACTATATTTAAGTAGGTGGAAAAATCCATTACTAAAATTTAAAAAGGAGAAAGATCCAAACATACAATACAGATCCAAGGCTTAGGATATAAAATGACTTAGATAGGGAAACATACACATCAAGTTTCCAAATAATAAACAGGTAGGCTTGTTTGTGAAAGATCCTTTATATTAAAGGTTTTTCTGTCCTATTCGTATGACCTATTCTGTTTTAGAGTGTCATTGTTTGAGTCTACCCAGCTGGCACCACAGTAATCACACAGCCACTTGCTCACTCCTATCCACCTCCAGTGGGATAGGGAGGAGAAAATACAGCAAAAGGCTCAAGAGTCAAGACTAAGGGCAGTGAGGGCTTGCTCACTAATTATGGTCATGGACAAAATACAGTCTCAACTTGGAGAAACAAAATCAATTTAATAAAAAAAAAAAAACACCACCAATTCACCATTGAATCAGAGTAGGACAGTGATAAATACAATCAGATCTTAAATATAACGTTTGTCCCCACCTTCTTTCTGGGCCCAGCTCTGCTACCTCCTCCCTCCCAGCAGTGCAGCGGGATAGGGTTTGGGGGTTGCTGTCAGTCCCGGTATGTTCTGTGTTGTTCCAGCTACTCCTTCCTCCTCAGGGGAAAACTCCTCACAGTTCTTCTTTGCGGTAACATGGCATTCCTTCCACAGAAGACAGTCCTTTACAAACTTCTCCAACTAGTATGGGTCCCTTCTGTGAGCTTTAATCCTCCCAGCAATGGATTACTCCAGTCTAGGTCTCCTTCAGAATCACACACTTCTCTGGGAGTAGTTTCCTTCTCCAGCATGGGGTCCTCCATGGACTGCAGATGGGAATTTTCTCCACGATTGAGCTCTAAGGGCCACAAGGGCTCAGCCTTACATCTCACCATAGGCCAAAGGGGAATGGCTGCTCTGGTGTGTCTTCCCATTCCTTCCTCACTGACCTGAATGTCTGCATGGCTGTCTCTACCACGTCCCACTCCTCTTCAAAATAAAAGAGCTCTGAAAACAAAAGGAAGCTGCCCAACAGGTTTCCTTCTAAATTTGTTATTGCAGAGGCACTGACTGGCTCAGCCTTGGCTGAAGGCAGGTCCAATTTGGAGCTGGGGGAGCTCCTCAAAGCTTCTTATAGGAACCACGCTAGTAGCCGCCTCTACTGCTACTGAAACATCCCAAGCACAAACCCAACACACTGCGCTTCTAGTCATTTTCGTTTTTGTTGCTCATCTCTGGAGTAAAAGGTTTCAGTTATCCTATCAACAATAGGTAAGTAACAGTTGTTGAAATAATTGGGACCTCTACAGTAGGTATTATGACTGATCACAGGTGCTCTTTTTCCCTTTTCCTTTTTGGGAGATGTGATATGTAATGTGTAATATGTGTACAAATATAAACTTTCTGGAACAAAGGGATAAGTACCCCAGGTTAGTAAACTTAAAAATATTTCTCTAATTTGTTTCTGCATATGTGATGAACTTTCAGGTAACTTCGTTTCTGCATTGTATATCAAAATGTCTTGGAATGAATTCTGATAGGGGCTCATTTGCCTATGAAATTAATTTGGCGGTCTCAGTTACCAGGTGACAGGTGTCTACACCATGGACAAACACAAAACACTGCACAGCTGGCACTGGCATCCACCTTTGGCCACATTCCTAAAGTAGAGGCCGAGCACTGAATCAGATGTGGAAAATGAACTATCCTGATGGGTTATGTGGTTCAGATTTATTACCAGGAAAACTTTCACTACCACTATTTGCGCTTTTAGCCTTTTCTTCAATAGAGGCCACTCCAGAAAACTGAATATATTCTTCAAGGTCATGCAGCATAATCCCCAAGAGGCAGCCTCCTTAGGAAATGGGAATCTCTTAAGTGGAATTTCAGTAGCTGAATGTTTCCGTGAAAAAAAAAGGGGTCTAAAGGAAGAACAATATAACAAGGCTGGGACTTTGCTTCTATACAATGCAGGATTTATATTGACTTGGGAAGTAAATCCTTTTTTTCTGAAAAAACAAACAAACAACAAAAAAAACCCAACAAAACCCAAAACACCAGAAAAAGTTGCAATTTAGAAAGATTGTTTTTCGGCACTGAGAGAATACTTATTCCAACACCCCAAGCTATTTTTTCTCTGTGTGCAAGATAAACAATTTTGAGCCTCACCAAGAAATATTATTAAAACATCAAGCTCTCATATGCCTAGAATCTTTTAAATTACTTTTATGGTCTCTCCTCTCCTCTGGAATCAATGTACATAACAAATCTGATGTTTGCTTTAGATGTTAAAAAACTCACTACTCCTTTTCTACACTTCACAGCTCCACACATACTGACATCTTTTTTTTTGTGGCCCAATACATCAGAAGTTTTAGTATTAGGTGGTGCAAATTTTATCTAGTCTCTCTAGAATATTAAAAATAAGGAGATGATTGTTGTTGTAATAGCAAACAACAGGCAAGTCATCCATTGCAGAAGTTGGCAGAAGAGATGGTAAAATTTCATAAGTCACATCAGTGTATAAAAACATTGAGGGTATTCACACATGTAGAAAAACCTGCCGAATCCAAACATGTACACTCATTTTCTCAGTTCTCTGTCTCTGTGAGACAAGTTGCATGTCCAGTCAGTGGTGAAATGTGGGATGGGATACATGAAAGCTTTTAAGATTTTTGAAGTCTTATCAATAGTTAGACAGATGGTAACTAAAAAGCAGACTATATTAGACAACATTTAATGTTAAGTACAACAGATGCTCCTAATACAGCCATGTGAGGCTTGGATCATTCATTAACTGATGTATTGTTTTTCACTTTATTTTGAAAAATATATATCACATTAGTGTGTATTTATATTTTCTTTTTAGACATTCTGTAATCTAAAAAGCTTTGGTTGATAAGGCTATGACAGTAAACTTGACAATGTTATTGGCTTTCTTTTTTAAATTTATTTGAATTAACAGATGGTTAAGTTGCAGAAAAAGTATGGCTGCATTATATCAGGATTATCTTACAACCAAAACCTATACCATGAAAAAGGCATAAAGTAGTTAAAACATTTATGAATGACTCTTTCTTCTCTTGCATCTCTTCTGCCAGGTACCTGTTCCTCCTACCCAAACCTAGATTTTAAAAGACCTTGCGCTTTCAAGAGCACTCAGTTTGACATCCTGCACCAGGTGCCATTTTTCTGGGATACTCTTCTTTCAGCCAGGCAGCAGGTTGGTTGTAGAGCAACTGCACAGGTGACACAGGTCCAGTGCTCCTGTGGAAGTGCTCCATGTGCTGTGCATGCACAAAGGGTCTGCTCTTCTGGGAAGTGCAATAGATCCAGTCGTATCATCAGGCTATGGATGTGTCAAGACTCTCTTTTGCCAAAACAAGCCCTGCTTTTGCTAAAACTGGCTGTCCTGATCATATGCTTCCCACAAGATGCTTGCTGCTAGACAACTGTTGGTTTTCTTGTTAATTAATGAAATACATATGACATTCTGGTTCAGAATTTAGTAGAGACAATCTGCGCAGAAATCTAAAATTTTACATTTTTTCTCCAATTTCAAAAAATGTTAGTTGAAGCAGGAAAATTATATATGCAGGTATATTAAATTAACAATGATGCATCACATGTTTTTACTTGAGACACTCAGGAACATTCAGAAAGATTTGAAGATCATCTGTAGTATAAATGGATTTAGTAGTGTGAGGCTACTCAGCTTCATGTTATTTATCTCTGCTGCTCGACAGGCAAAAATAGAAAAATATTTTGAAGTCTCCAGAATTCCTTGTTTATAGGCTTATAGTTTACATAACGGTTATTTTTACATTTTCTTCTTCTTGTTGACAGGCTTATAAAAATTCGTACCAAATCTTAGTTATTTGAAATAGTCTTTGTCCCTTTTTCCAAATTTTGTGTATCACTCATTTGTTTTCTAGGTAGGTCAGTTGTCAAAGAAAATAATAACCTCTCCCAGAGGTTTATGAATATAGCTTAAGAAAAGATACAGTAAAATGGTAGTGGTAGCAAATGGAAAAAGGCAAAGTAAAGGTATTAATATACATAGCTTATTAGCACGTCATTTAGATCAATTATAGGCCTGAACTATGGCCTTAAGTCAATTAAATTACTTTCATTAGCTTCAAAGAACACCAGAGGAACCTTGTGTGACAGGTTCAAGTAGCTCTTAAAAATGTATCAACAAAAAGGACCACAAATGATATTATATACTTTTTTTTTTTTTTACCTCCTGCTTTGACATTTCTAAGTAGGATAATATTTAGCAATATCATCCTCGGATCTGACATATTTAATGATTTAACTATGACATGCTGCTCCTTAATATAGCAGATTATGAGATAATTTTCCTTTTTGCCCCAGTTTAAGGCCCTTTTTCTACTGAACAGTCCAAATAGCATGGCTTAGTGTGTCTGGGACGAACCCCTGAAAATTGTTCTTCTTGGCCATGTTCCACAGAAGATGATCAGTTTTTCATGTGCACAAAAAGGGGCATTTAAGAAGGCACAGCAAGTACACAATATGTTAAAGTTCACTAAGATATCAACTTGTGAGTACTTTTGTCTGATTCTGAGTTAAGTCTGGAAAAGACTGAGCTGGTTGCATCTTCTAGGGGATTTGGAGGGTAATATGAACAATGATAAACTGACTGGATGTGTCTAAAGTTGACCTTTACATGACCTTTCTCAATTTTCCCTCTGTTCTTCTGCTAGGAAGATTTCTTCTGGAGGAAATCTCCATTATAGTTGGGGCAGAGCAAGTAATGTGCAGCATCCTAGCACAGAGCCTGGGATGTGAGTGCCAGGAATAAGATAGATTTATTCTGATATATTAACTAGGAAAGCTCATGCATGTCTTCATAAACCTTCTGGGGAATGCAAGATGTTAATCTTGTTGTTGAAAAGAAGTTCCTCCTCCCGGCCTTTGCAGCTCCGGTTTTCTGACAGACCTTGCACATGATGTGCTGCTGCCTACCTATTTAATTGTTGGAAGAAGTCAGAGGGGCATCAGTTTTACCAGAGGAGGTTAGCTGCTGCTGCTGGATAGCCTCTAATTCTGGTCTGTATCAAAGCAGCACATCTGAGTCCTTTGAAATTAGTTTTGGTTGTTGGATGTGGCCATGCCAGGACAGTCTAATGACAAGAGGAATAGTGCAGAAAACAAAAGAATTGTGATTTTTTTAAAAGGATTTACAGAACTAAACACAGACAATATTTTATAGATAAATGTCAACACATGCATACTTCTAAACATATGTGTCTGTACTCAAGTCATCATGCACAGAGAGGACAAAACTATTCAGTGAAGTTTTTAGACACACTGTCACACTGTCAGGATTTCCATTTAACAAATAGAGTTGTTTCTCTCAGTGGGAGCTGTCATTTTAATGGTGTTGTGCAGCAGAGGTCTGCTTTGATGATGAAAAAAGGAATGAAAGGATTAAATTCACCATCAGGAAAGAGAGAGAATCAGAAAGTCTGAGCATTTTCATAAGGTAAATTCTGTAATTTAAAAACATTTTTGGTTAATTGAACAGCTTATTTTTAGTTAAGGAACTTACCTTTCAGCAAGGAACATTCTGGCTTCTAATGCTTTCCAGAGCTAAGGCAGTCCTTTCCAACTTACTTTAATTAGCTTTTGCTTTCTCCATTTTTAAAGCAGTAATATCCTTTTCTGGGTTAATCCCTTACCTACAATATCGTCTTAGCCTAGTGGGTTTGAACATTATCCCTGTCAATGCTGTAGATGTTCTTTCTTTTTCTGCTGGCCCTTGCAAAGGGCATTTCTTCACAACTGTCTCACTTTCTGCATTATACATCGCTTGGTATAGCCATGCGCAAGAGTGCAGAAATGAGACCTCCCTGAAGGCCAACAGCAAACAGCAGGATGCCTTCATTCCTCTCTGAAACATCAAAACAAGGCAGAGATAGCACACCCAGCTGTGGGATTCCTGAACTCCATGGTACGTATTTGGACACAAAATGTGGTGGCTTGGGAGGTGTAATCCAGGCTCCCTTTTGCAGTATGCAGTGGTGTTTTTGAGCAGGATGGAAATGTACTTCACCCTTCCATTACTTTTTAAGCCCATGTTGTCTTTGAGTCTTCGGCTACTGTGAAATGATTTTAAAATAACAAATGTCAATTGCTTTGGAAATCTCTGTAAGCATTAGGTGTGAGACTATTTCACTCTGACACTCGAATCTGTTGGATATGCTCAGTCGTAAGAACAAGTCTGCTGGAATAATGAGTTCATGCATAACAAACTACCTAACTAAGCTTACAAAGAACAATCTCTTCCTTAAGACTGCTAAAAATTGTATTCAATCTTTGTTTTGTGCTACTACAGAGCAAGGCTACATGTATGATTTATATAGTCTGATATCCAGCTTTTTAGAAATTTATTAGCACTGAGGAATACATTTCAACATCTACCTAGAGTTTCACTTAATTTTAATTTAGAGTCTGATCAAAGACTTTAGGCCAAAACTCTTCATCCTTTGAGTAGTATTACCCCTTGACATGGAAAATCTCTGCAAGATTCAACACGTAGACCTTCCTGCATATTCTTCTGGGACTTCTTATTCTTTCTCTCACTTCCTTTCCTCTGCTGGCTCCACTGAAGAAGCAAGTGGTTTGATCCTTAAGTTTCTAGTAACAAAGGACATCCCAAAACGCACCACAGGCTATAGGAGGAGCGTGGTCTGTTCCCTCTGTCATTCTCCTCCTGTAAGCACAGCTCTGTAGCACTGCTGTACACTTCACAATATCTATAGGTTCCACAACTTCTGCTGCTTTACAAAAGCAGGCAAGGGAAATACATTTCAGCAATATAGGTCGGTATTCTACTTTACTGTTGTCTGTCTGATACAATATACAACTCTGGCCAGCCCTAGAAACATAGTAGGTGAGGAAACACTGTATGTTTTCCCCTGTTCTACAGTTAAATATCTACAGAAGATCACATGCCCTTGACCACTGACTTGCATTCATTGTGAATAAAATCTTTTTTTAATGTTGTGCTGTTGGATCAATATAAGCAAATTTCATTAAATGCTCTACTTCTGTAAGATTAAAAGCAAGGGTTACTTGATATTCAGAGTTGTTTAATGAATTTAGAAACATCTGTTGCATTGCTACCAAACTCTGAACCTGGTCCCAATAGCCTGGGAGCATCAGGGCAGCTTTTCCTTCTGAAAAGACGAGAGTTAAGTATCTTGCTGTTAGTACTTAAAGATAAAAAAAAAAAAAGACTGTCCTTGAGTTTCTTATCTTCTTATTAATTTTAATACTATAGAAAAAAGAATAACTGAGCAATAAAAATGGAGTCATACACATGCAATAGTGAAATAGAAGGCTTTTGTTGTAATAAACTTCACATACTTTAATGTAATGTGGAATAATGAAAGCCTCCCAGTGTGAACAACATAAGACATTTGGTCTAAATTATTTAAATATAGCTTGGTCAAAGCAATTGAAAATGCAGTGTGCATATGGTTCTTCATTAACTATGAAATGGAGAGGATGACCTAATAGCTTCCAAATGTATCATAAGAACTTTGTTATTGAAATATTAATAATAATTTTATAGTGTATATGGTGCATATAGAGGCCCCATGAAATAACCATGGACAAAGCTATACATACACAAGATCAGAAACAGTATCACTCTCCAAGTAATGTGAAAAGAGTTACAGAAGGCTGAGCAAGCTCTTCACAGGAGCTCAGTGACCTATGTTACCCAGTCTGAGACACTGTCCTGCCCTTTGGGATACAAGCCAGTTCAAACCTTCCATTGAAACAGAAAAGGAAATTTTTATTCTAGTACCTCTTATTTATACTACAAAAACAACATGTCATTTTAGTTTTTAATGTATGTTGCTTTATTTTAGAAGTCTTACCCAGCTGAGATGCACCAGCAATCTACTATGCAAGACTTTAGACTGTATTTAGAATAATTCACTCTGAATTGTAATATATCTGTTCTAAGTGAAGTCAAATGTAAAATTCCCTCAGCCTTAACAAGAATGCGATTAGCCTACAGTTCTCTTTGGTCTGCTCTGGCTCTCATGTATGTCAAATCCAGCTCCACCTCATAGCAATATGCTAAAGATCAAACAAGTCTCTGCATATTTCTGATTTAGTCTGTGAGAAAAGAATATTAACTAGTATTATAATCCTTAACTGAGAACAAAAATGTTGGTTCAAAAAAGAATGACGATCGGTTTTCAAACAGTAACAATTAGGCATACTGCAGATACTTCATATTTTAACTGAGACTGCTAAACTTTTCTTTTTTATCTATATTTTCAGATTAGCCTTATGATTGGCATGACCTTCAATTAACTAGATCAGACATCATACATTCCTCACAAGCAATTTACAAACTGAAATTGCAGTTGATCCTCTCAAAGAAAGTCCATTCCAGATTATCGAAAATGAACTAAACTAAGGGTAGCTCTGAAATGATGCAGCTTACACTTGCCCTCTTTTGAAGAACTTTGTTATGATAGGCTGTCTTTAATACTCTGTGAGGGTACTTGGTTCCTAACTGTGATAAATCTTCCTATAATCACTCCTTTTAACACGATCAAACAGCTTAGAACATCCAAAATACTTAATTCCTTCAGGTTGATTGCATTTATCATCAAAGAATTCAAAGTGTATTGCATGACATTTAGAAAATTGTTTTAATTGCTCTTTTATTCATTATCAGAGTCACAGGACATAGAGTGAACAGCAATAACACAGATCCTACTATTTTCAGTGAACTATACAGTATTTAGAGTTTGAACCCAATGACCTCCAGGTATCCTTTCCACCCTAATATGTTCTATAATTCTATTATTTTATTATTAACAAACAACTATATGTATGAACTGCACACAAGAGAAGGTGTCAGCCAAATCCTCATTTATTGAAAAGGATGTGCTCAGTTATTTAGGCATCTTTCTCCATGAACCTGCAACATGTCTAGTCAAACATAGGGTCAGACATTATTATCGTTTTAAGAAAGCTTAATTGGATGGGAAAGGCAAGAGTTAAAGCTCTTGATGAAAGTCTGTTGGAGGAATGCCTTACAAACTGTGAAAGAAAGGTAGAAAGACAATAGAAATCCTAAACTTGACGGGTGTCGCGGTCCGGGCGCAAGTGTCTGTGCCACCTCCCAAAAGGGAAGAGGATCGAGGGCAAAGCGAGATACTACCCCAACAAGCTTGTAGGCAATCACGGAGATCGATGAGTATTTAACAAGTTTATTACTGGATATATTCACATAAACCTTGTTTACTCTATGGAGATATTACAGTATCAAAGGATGCCACACCCACCCACTCACTCCCCCTTAGTCAACCTGGTGTGGTGTGGTGCATGTGTGTGTGTCGGGTTCTACCCTTCTCCGGCATATAGTGATGGTCAGGTTGATGACACTCGGTCAGCAGACTCGGGTGGTTCCAATGTTGGTGGCGACTTGCCAGCTTTTTTGGCATGATTGGAATCTCTCCAACGGCAATGATGATGATGGCTTTTTACCGCAATTTTTTCAGCAGCAGCACATGGCTCGCCACTCAGCAGCAGCACGCAGCTTCTTCAATGTGGCGCTAGTTTGGAATGGCGTGGCTTCTTCAATGCAACGCTCCCATCTTGGGGCGGCATGTTCCTTCAGCGTGGCGTTCCTGGCTTGGGCAGCGCCAGCGACAGCTTCTTGCTGTAATTTGTTTTGGTTTTAGGCTCGGGGTCTCAGCTTGGAGCAGTGCCAGTGACACAGGGCAGGCAGCAGCTTTGCTTGGTGCCACTCCCACAGTAGTGGTTTTTGCCATAGTTTCTTTAAGCAGCAGGAGGCGGCAGCTTCCTGCGAGTTCTCCTGCGGCAGCTTTCCCGGGGGCGGGAGACATTCCCAGCAGCGGGGTATTGGGTTTCTTTAAGGGCGACAGCCGCTTAAGTTCTCCCCTCCCCCCTACTTCAAACCTTTCGGCGTTTGGACTTGGCGCAGTTCCAGAAGCGGCCAGCAGTGGCATGGAGGGTATCTGGCTCCTGCGCAGGCTCTGTTCGGCTGCTTTTCCCCCTAGATGTTTTCCCCACCCGCCACTTCCTTCCTCCCCCGGCCGCGAGGCCTGGGGTGGGGGGTGGCCAGAGGCTTGGAGCAGCGACCTTTCTCTCCAGACCATGCAGCCGAAAGAGGGAGTTTTTGTTTTCTTTTGAGTTTTTATACCTTGCCTCCTGCACAGCTTCTGGCTTCCAATTTCCGGACGACTCCCTGATGATTCATGGGAGTCGTAGTTCTTTTTAGCTGACTTAAAAAGACATTTCAAAATAATGGGTCCGTTTACCACAATGGGTTAGAAGTGGAGTTACATAAGATATCATTATGAAAATGTTAGATTAAAAATGAGAGAATTTGGAGAATTAAGAAAGACACATTCAACAACGTGAAGAGGAACAGCACAGACACTAGTAGTGATTGGGATGGAGTCTGTAGCAATAGGGTTCATTTCAGAAAGTGTTCTGACAAGAAAAAGACAACTCAGGCCACCTCATATTGAATTAACACTAAGGTGGAAGGTACAGCTGTATGAAAAAAGTAGTTGTTATATAAGCAGAACCGTTGGCTTCAGGTAAGTGGAAGAACTGGGAAGATTTGTATTGTTGTGTGAAATATGCTTGCATCACAGAGAGAAGTATCAGAATTACACCCCGCAAAGTAGAGGGCCCTGAATAAGCTCAACACCTAACCATACATTGCAAGTATGTGCTGCAGAAGTCAGTGGGTCCATACACATGATTCTGCAGAACCTGAATAACCAATAATATTTTTTTTCATATCTCTTTTCTGAGTGAGGTTTCTCCTCAGTTTGATTACAGCTGGCCAGAAGTGTTATTTAATGTGGGAAGGGAGTGTTATGTAGAGAGTAATTATTCCTTAACTTAGGTCAAGCATGCAAGTAGCTCAAGCTGAAGAAAAATTGAATACTTAGAAAAATTAATTTTTCTTTTTGACAAAAAAAAAAGTTTTTTTCTTTTGACAAAAATTTTTACAGACTATAAGAATGAAATTAAGAAAAAACTTCAATGCAGAAAAAGTGTTCATCATAGACTAAATATTTTGTTAAAAGTTTGTTTTGCTTGTTCTCTTAAGAAAAAGTAGTTACCTACATTGTGTTAACCAGGAGGCTGCCATTGCTCAATCTCTCCAGTCAAATGAAAAATCTAAATCCAAAAATATTTTCTTCCAGGTCATTCAAAGAGTCATTTGCATCCAGGGAGTCGCTGCTACATGCAGATGACTTGTAATTTCTACAGGACTGCCATGGGGGCTTGAGAAGCAGAAGATGACAAAAGCATCTCTTTGCCACTGCACTGAGACCAGCCTGCCAAGTATTCATTATATCATGGTGTCAGTCTTAATAACAGCTATGTAAGCCAGTGGACAATGTATGTGGGTGACTCACTCTAGCTTTAAATACATGCCAACTGGCACTGAGTGGGAATTTTTTAGCAAACTAATTTTGATGAAAAACATTGATTTGTCAAAGCTAAAATACTGCAGTGGGAATGTGCATACCAATTTCAACATCCAGACACTCGTCTGCTGCAGGATAATCAGCATCATTGTGGCAGGGTTCTCCTCTGAAACACCAAGGTCTTGCACTGAATAAACCTACAAAGATAAAAATTTAGGTTTTTTTTTTTTTTGCATTGATTATAGAGGAAAACTGGTCAGCTAGGTTATGTATGTAACCTTGGGGCATGTGAGTATCTACCCACTGTTTAGTCTTTTCAACCTGATGACTTCTCACTCAAAGGGGTTCACAATCTCCTCAATATTAATGAAACATCAAATGTTCCTTGATGGCAAACTGGCACACCAGTTGTCTTACAAGGCTGACAGCAAATGTTTGAAACATAAAAGGCCTATGAGGAATTAAGAAGTGAGATTTTTATTTGTGTTTTATGATTCATCAGTTGAGCTCTTTATTGGAGCTTCCAGCAGGAATTGACTCAAAACCACATTTTTCACTGTTTACAAGTTTTGAGAATGGAAGTGGTTTTCTGTGCTACTTCACAATCAAACTGATACCTTACAAATGTGAAAAGTGTGAGAGTAAGACGCCAAAGACTGAATTTATTTGGGATCTGGGAAATTCCAGACCAAATCTCTGCCTATTTGGCAATTTTTTACACTACTGGAAACGTGCCTCTGGAAGATATTCAGAGGTCCGTAATCTTACAACAGTCATTATCCTATTCAATAGGTCAGAGAACTCACTTAAGCAGTGGTAAGCAACTGGGATGAATGAAATAAAGCAAGGAATACACATACTTTTAATTGGTCCCCCAGTAATCCAGTTGTCTACTGGTATTTCCCTAGTAAACAAAATTTCATCTCTTTCCTGACCATTTGACATTTTTTCTTACTGAGTTAAGAATATCCAATTCCTATAAGTAGTAATTTGAAAAAACAGCATCTTCCATCAACAGAATATATGCAATTGAAAAATTCCCTAGAAATACTGACTGCTACAGAATGTTCTTGAATTCCTCCTTACTCTTACAGAAAAACTGAATCCCAAAACAGTTATGTGCACAAATTTTATATCCTACCTCAACCTCCAGATTACCCAAGTTTGCTGTAGATACAATCTCACATCAAAAATAGTCAATTTACTTCAACTCCAAGCAGAAAGGATGTCCTATCTCTTTTCCTACTTGCTTGAGCTTGTATACCGTCAGAGCAGATGGCAGAAATTTGCTTTTGCAGTTAATCTCTTCAGTTTGGATCCCTGTGGGCAGACAGACACCTTAAAATTATTTTTGAGCTTTAGTGGAAAGCAAATTAAAAATGTTAAAATAATTCTCATTGAAATTCACATATTTTACCTGGAACTTTCTCTGTTGATTCCTGTTCTTCCTGTGATTGTAAACTTTAATTTGAATATCTGGAATAAAGTTAGACATTGCCAGATTATAGTAATTCATTCTCATATTGGCACTTTGGTCAGATCCCTTTCTTTTTTAGCATTTGTTATAGCACTGCCACCCTTGATCTATCATTAGACAGAAGAAGAGACTTCATTTTTGCCAGAATAATTTTATGAAGTTTTCTTCCATCAGCCTAGTTTCAGTGCTGCTCTATAAATCACTACTTGAATCTATCTTTCTTAAACATATGAGATCAGACCTGTATATAGTATTAAAAATTAACTCTCACCATGATCTTGAACCTTAAAATCTGTAAGTTTACCTTTTGTGTTCATTGGAAATATATCAATACAATTTATAAATACCTTTTTCCTCTTAAGAAATTTATGTCATTAGTCATTTGTAGTCTTTCTGTAGCCTTATATTAGTGAACTAATATAATCATGTCTTTTTCCTCTTTTGTCTGTCCAACTGGCAAGCAAACAGATATTTTAGCTTCTATCCCATATCTACATTATCTTGTACTTATGCTCTGAAAATTTAACACATTGCCATTATTCCATTCCTCAAAACCATTTACCTTACAGTATTGTATTAGTCCCACTGTAATACATGGGAGGTAATATTTTTTAGCTTTTAATAACATCTGCTGTTCAGTAGCATGTCTTCTTTTTTTGCGCTCACACCATTAATGAACATATTAAAAGAGATCATTTCCAAAATCAGCCATTTAGGAATACTTAATCCTTGCCTGAAAACTCCAATTTTTGCACAATCCACTGTCATCTGTCCTTTGGCCAGCCCCTAGCCTAACTTCAGGTCTTCTAATAAACCTTATCTTCTTCAACATCTTCAGTTTAGTAATTTCCCTTGTAGCCATACAAAATACTTTTCCTTACAGGGCAAACTTACTACTTATCTTCACCTTTAAAATAAGTTATCTTGAGAAAGAAAGATATAGATGGAGAAAATCTATCTTTGGTGAAATTTGTATGAATTGCTCTTTATATTAGTTTTCTTCTTTTGGGTTTAAAAAAAAACTTATATTCTACTCTGGTTACTCTGGTCTGAATAATGTTGCTTAGACTATTTTTTCCCTTTTCAACATGCTTATTAATTTCTCATCCTATAGACTTGGTAGGTTTCTTTAAAGGCATGAGACAGGACTTGTAATTTCATCTGCAAGATCTTTCAGTGTTTGAGTTCCGAGGAATTTGATCCTGACATTTGTAAGTCTTGCTTTCATCTTGAACTGGTTTCACTAAACCCCATGTCAGTTCCATCCAGCCTAGTATTTTCCTGTAAATTTGTTAAGGGTGCATTCTGTCTTATCAACTCAGGTTTTTGACAAAGGTATTGAACAGTTCTGGTTTCAGTTTCAGCTACCAGGATATTCCATCTGTTTTTGGCCACCCACTGAATTTCAAGCCATTGGTTACAACCCTTTGATCTGAGCAGTTGTCAATTTTTAATTCATCTCACAGGATTAGCCTTTATTTCCTCCACTTCCAAATGACACAGCTGAAGGAGATAGTGTTAAAAGCTTTACTAAAGTCAAGTCACATTACATCCCCCTCTCTTCCTCATTCACATAGCCATGCATTTAATCTCAAAAAGCAATCCACTGATCAAACATGATATGGCCATCATAAATCCATGTTTCCTGTTCCTGATTGCCGTCTTGTTCTTCATGTGTTTGGAAATGTTTTCTAATAAGATATGCTGTTGGTTTAGAGCCTAAAATGAAGCTGACCAGCCCATTATTTCACAATTCTGTCTTCTTGCTTTTTTTTAGAATTGAGTATAAGGTTAACCCTTCTTTTATGAGTCAGCAGGATATTCCCCTGATCGCCATCACTTTATGTAAAGAATGACAGTGGTATTCTTGGGTGAAACTCACCTGGCCCCAAACATCTGAACACATCTAAGTTTTGTCAATAGTCCTAGTCTGCTGTCCACCACCTTCCAAAACCATGTTGTTATGCACAGAGGTCTGAGAACAAAGTTATCTATGAAAAATGAGACAAAACATGTCGTATTTCAGCCATTCCTATATCATATTCCTCTGTTTTACTTTTTTCTTGATATCTTTAAGGAGTTCTTATAAATGGTTATCTTGCAAGGCTGAAACAATTTGATCTTTGACAGATCTTGTATATGCTTATATCTCTTGGCCTGTTAAATGTAGCATTCTTGGCTGATCTATCTTTTTTGCCATTTTTTTCTAGTTCTTTACTCCTAATATCTTTTTTTTTCCTGCCAATTAATTATTCATTTAACTAGTTTTGGAGTCTTTCCATATAAGGTTTTAACACCTTGCCTTGATGACACATTACAGTTTTTACACTCCTTAGCCATGGAAACTCTGTTGATGTCTCTAGTTAAGTTTCTTTAATAGCCCAAAGTTCATTATAAAAAACACCTTTACCTAAGGACCAGTTTTATTTAAATGTCCCTCTAATGTCCATAAACTTTAGATTTAAGGGTGTTGCCTACAATTCCACAATTTCTGCGAAATATAACTGACAAAATTAAATCTGAAATGAAAATTAACTTTGTTGATTTCAAATAAAACTATTTTGGTTATTACATCTAGGAATTAGCTATCATAGTTTGGGCTCTGTCACTCTTAGTAGTATTTTTTAATCTAATATCTTTCTGGGAAGTTTAAATATTAATAATACAACTCCCAATAGTTTCTCTATTTTAGTAGTCTTGCAAAAACCTATCTACACCAGTTCATTCTTTACTAAGGCAGAAGCTCATAGTAATATTCCTTTCTATTGTAGCTATTGCATTTTACCAGATTATAAAATCCTAAGTGACCTACACATACCTATGAATATAGAGATCTATATGTATTGTACCTACACGCATCCATGTTTCTCTTCACCTAATGAAAAGATTTTGATCCCCATATTTGACCATTATAAAGGAATATTTTTAAATATGTTACATTGTATTGAAATATTTTTGTCCCGAATTATTGTCTTTAAAGCTGTACTATGAAAACTGAATGAAAAGTAAACTAGCTTTCTAACATAACAGACTAAGAGATCTGGTGGTAAATTACCTTTTTTAAAACAAGTTTCTTTAGGTCCAGTTTTTTGCCCTTCCATTGCTTCTGAAGGACGTAGTAGGAAGATGTCCTTTTATTTTTGCTTCCTATATCCTTTAATCAGTAGACATTAAGAGTTGTCAGGAATATGTTTGATCACTGTGTGCAAAATGTAGTCTTTTTTCTTTTGGTCCGTAGTACTGGTTTTTCTTTGTTTGTTGGTAGCCTGTTTCTGACCCAGAGAACTGAAGACAGGCAACACATTCAATTTTGCAGGGAGAGAGGACTGGGAAGAATTAGTTGATTTAAATTTAAATTAAAAAGTTTAAATACATTACTTTATTCTATTTACACTGAATCTCGTGTCTGAATAAGATATTATTTTTGTCTAAATATAAGACAATATTTCATTACTTCATAGTACTGTAAAATATTTGTAGCTTCTAACAACTATAAAACAGAATGAAAATAAAATGTATCTAAACATGATTAGATTAAATTTAGCATATTATAACAGCTTTTGAAAGCAAACTCTTTCAAGGTAGCTCTATGTAGTAATAAAGTATTCTTTTAATCCATGCAGCTTTTAAAGCCACTAAAAATGAGTGGCATATATGAGTAATCCAGCTGAATAAACTAACTACACTGATGAGACCTGACTGAAGGAGGTTTTTTCAAGCTGCAGTTATGCATATCGTATAAAATTCACTAGAACACAAATTCTTCAGGAGGGATTGCCCCTATTTGTATGTATTTAATAATAAAATACATTTATTTTTTAAGTTTACATCTTGCAGAAACTTCAGGGGATGAACAAAAAGAGACATGGATGATCTGACCAAATACACTTCTGAGAATAATGAAACTTTACTGAAAGCCACTGAAACAGAGTAGGGGTACACTGGATGCTAGATAACCAGAAGTCAGGTCTCCTGTGAGTGAAGGTAACAAAATGCCTTGAACTGCATGCCGAATCTGCACACCTAATGACAGATCAGCTCTCATTTTCAAAACCTGAAAGACAAGGTTGTTTTTCCTGACTTTTTAAGAGGCTGAACTACTACTAGCTCTAAAGCTAGGCATTTAGAGAGTAGCATTTCCATCACAGAGACAAGCACATCCATATATTTGAAAATGGAATTTGGAAATTGAGCCTCAGTTATGAATGTGAAATAAAGATCACTTCAGATGTTCAACTGTCAGGTAAAAAACAATGTCACTGTTGTGAAATAGGCCTGCAGAGGTAGAGGAGATACAAAAGAAGGCAAAAGCAGCTCAGATTAGGAATGGATAAAGTGTAATTAAACCACCTGGCTCCCCATCTGACAGATTGTATTGAGGCTGCTGCTAAATATCATTGCTACTTTCAGCTTGAATTTAAGTTGACCCTTTCGGTCTATTCACTCCTCTCATGCCATATTAATCTTGATATTTTTGTTCCTGAACTTTTGTCTTATGATCACTGGGATCTGTGCTACTGGAGAAATTAGGCTTTTCAGTTCCTTCCTGGGAATAAGATGTTCACAATAACTTCATTCATTCATTTATAAAGAAAAACAGAAGATAAATTTTCTAATAACAAATATTTTCATTTTCTGAATGTATTCTTCACCTCAATACAAAGCAGAGGGCAATGGAACTGCTTGAGTACTTTTCTACAATCCAAATGGTCTTGTGTCAGAAGCCTTTTTCTTTCTCCGCCTCTCTTGGATCTTTCTAGTCATTATTTACTTTCTCCTGCGAAATCCTTTTTGCAGCTACTTTTCCTGGCAACAGCAGCAGCCTGCAAGTGTCAGGCACATTTATCCTCCTTCTATATTTATCCATAGTCTTTGGTAGATTGTGTAAAAACGATACGTAAATCAGACTGAAAGAGGTAAGGAGAGAACACAGCAATTCAGAAGGAAAAGAAACCACTAGAGTAAGTGGATGTATTGTCAGGACCAAACAGAAAGCTGGCAAAATTTTGCAGGGTATAAGGACAGATAATCTGTGAACACTTAGAACAAAGAGAAGTTGAAACATCTCCAGGTTCCTAAGGCAACCAGGACGTCTGAACAACAGATTGATTGGGACTTCTTAATGAAACTGTATATCTCTGCTTAATTGTACCTAGCTATGCAGATATCCAGTCTTAGAGGACAGACTGTCTATTTCAGCTGCTAACTGCCCACAGCCCAAGCTACATGCTCTGGCAATAGCTCTCCTCAGCAAGGATGAATTTGAAGTTCTGAAATGATAAGGTTACAATTTACTAAGTTAGTACAATTTGTTCAGATTTTTCATCAGTATTAGAAGGAGATGCATGGATCTTATTCATGTTTCAGACCAACAGACCTGCAAAAATGTATCCAATTCCATAAGCAGCGAGAGTAAAAATGAATTTCTATGGCTTCAAATACATTTTATGTCTTACAATTCTATCTAAAGGAAGCCTTCATGATGAAAGAAGGTAACACATTTTGCAGAGGTCCAGTTGTTCTGAAATAATTTTCTCATCAAAGCAAGTGCTTATCAAGATATGTATTCTTTTACCCATATCCACAAACAGTGATTGAAATCATACAAGGTGAAAACTAAGAACACAGAAGAAGAAGTACTAGAATATTTTTCTACGCTGTAGCAAACTAGGTAAAACATACGGTGAAATCTGTACATGTTTTCATTTTGGAAAACCTTAAAGAAGCACAGGGCTTCGGCTGTGGCCTGGTTATTTGTGATTACAGTGTCAATTCTAGACTTTTCAATCAGAAAGGAAAACGTAAATTACAAGCTAATCCTATATGCATGAGCCTTTAAAAGCTTAGTTGTCTCTAAACAAGGAGGCTTTATATCTGTAAATTAAACAATGCCAGGGCACAGACATGGGCCCTGAAGATGAGTTCTTTATGCTAGACACAGTACTCAAGGTGTGGTCTCCTGAATGCCAAGTTCAAGGGCACAATCACCTCCCTACTCCTCCTGGTCACACCGTTTCTGATAAAGGCCAGGATGCTGTCGGCCTTCTTAACCACTTGGGCACACTGCTGGCTCATGTTCACTTGGCAGTCCACAAGCACCCCCAGGTCCTTTTCCACCAGGCAGCTTTCCAGCCCCTCTTCCTCAAGCCTGTAGTGTTGCTGGGGGTTGTTGTGACTGAAGTGCAAGACCCGGCACTTGGCTTTGTTAAACCTCATACAATTGGCCTCAGCCCATTGATCCACATATCACACATACAAATATCACCTTAGTGTTCTACATATATCTCAGACGAGATCCTCAGCTTTCACTATTTTGGGGGGGGGGGGGGGGGGGGGTTAAGTG
>JAVSBS010015994.1:0-66480 GCA_033124195.1 Coracias cyanogaster
CCCAGAGAGGTGGTGGAGGCCCCATCCCTGGAGTCGTTCAAGGTCAGGCTTGATGCGGCTCTGAGCAACCCGACCTAGGTAGAGATGTCCCTTCTTTTTTAGGGAGGTTGGACCAGATGACCTCTGGAGGTCCCTTCCAGCCTAGAACATTCTATGATTCTATGTATCATGGATCTCTGCTCTAGCTACAGGAGTTGCAGGGAAAAAAAAGGAATTCTAGCTCTTACATTGACTTCTCATCTGGTGTGAAGTTGGTGATAATGAGTTAAGATGTCCGTATTTATTCCCTTTTGATTTTCATTTCACCCAGAAACTTCAATAGCATGATTCCATTGTATTCTGATACTCCATTTTCAAGATGCTACAAATAATTAGTGATGGATTATCACATATGATAGCAGGATCCTGATTTTAATTACCTTTATCAGGAGAGCACTTTGGCAGCAACAATATATATTCAGCTTTTTAAGTACCTTGAAAAGATTGTCAAACTTAATAAGAAAGGGGATACTTACCAGGATTTATAACATGGAACAGTTTAGTGTCTTGTATTTTGAAATGTTGTATCCTTCCAGTAAGAGGAGTACTTTATGACTACAATTCAAACCAAAACCAGCGTGAGTTGGAAGTATGAAACTTCTTATCTGGTGTACTGTGTTCAGCTGGCATGGAGTTAATTGTCCTCATGACAGTCCCTATAGCATCAATTTTAGATTTGTGACAAAATTAGTGTGGATAACACACCAATGTTTCAGCTGTTGCTGAACAGTACTTACACAGCATCAGGGCCTCCTTCTCTTTCTCACTGTCCCTACTTCCCGCAGTGGACAAAAGGCTGGGAGAAGACACAGGTGGGACAGGTGACCCCAGCTGACCAAAGAGCTATGCCATGCCATATGAAGTCACACTGAGCAATAAAATTGCGGGGAGAGGGTAGAGTTTTTTCAAGTAATTAATGCTCGAGGACTGACTTGGCACTGGATGGTGAGTTGCATCACTTGTTTTTTGTTTGTTGTATTTTTTCTTTCCCTTTTCTCTTGCTACCTTCACTTACTTAAACTGTCTTTCAACCCACAAGTTTTCTCACTTCACCCCTTTCAGTTCTCTCCCATGTCCCACTCAGGACAAGTGATTGAGTGACTGGGTGAGGGCTGACCTGCCAGCTGGGATCAGTCCACCACAGGTGGTTAGGTCATTGAAAATTTGGAATCTCATGTTTTTATTGAAGTAATCTGTAAAGCTCATTTTTACTTAATAAGTGCAAAACAAAACCTGAGATCTATATGGCCATCAATGCCAGCATGTTTGGACATGTTCCCGTGTCACCTGATCTAGGAGATCCTGCTCTGGCAGGGGGCTTGGACTAGATATTTCGCAGTCTCTTCCAATCCCTGGTATTCTGTGATTTTGTGATACCCTGTTAGAGGATGAATAGGGGACTAAAGGATGAAGTGGCAATAATAAGCAGCTTTTTCAGAATTCCCTTCTATGTTCTCTCAGGAAGGTGGTTTACTGTAAGGTCTGTCATCAGGGATTTCAGAGTTTTAATTCTGAGACTGATACCTCTCTGGATACTTGATCCTCAGCTCAGCTCTATTTCAGTCTGGGAAGTGTCTGTAACAACTGTAGTCATATGGTTACGTACAGAGTGCTGTGACCCTTAAAATCAGTGAAAGAACTGCAACATCCTTATTTGAGAACAGCATTGGAAAGATGCATGTTATTTTTTGTTTACGATTGGCTCAGTTTTGCTAGCATTTCTTTCTTCAGAAGGTCATTATTTGATGTTTTGTTATAAATTTGAGTCCTAGTAATTGAAATTTTGTAATTTTTTAGTAACGGGTAACAAGCTACTGAAAAGAGATGATGAACACATGGACCAAGATACAATCACTTTCGTAGTTTAAAGTAGTAAAATGGTCAACTAGCTGGGAGTTTAGGTTGACTACTAGGCATGCACTGTAATTTTCCAGGAAAATTCTGGGCACATAACTTCAATGCTTTGGGTTCTTATCCTCAATCAGAATGGCTCTGAAGATGCCATTACTACCTGTTGAGTAAATGACCTGTGAAATAAGAGGGATGTATATTGTAGGCCGTAATGGCTCTAAAAGAATGAGTCTTAAAAGGAACTGTTTACAACTGTTTTTATGATGATGAAGGGACACAGATGCACTGATACAAAGAACACGTGTGTGCGTGCGTACTCTCCCTGCCGTTTGTCAGGGAGGGACAGTGTGGCGGGAACAGCCTCCCCGACGGCGAAGGCAGGCTGCGGAGGCGAACTGCCCCGGAGGGGGTGCGCTGGCGCCGCGGGGCTGTTGTGTCTGGGCCTGCCCCCAGCCGCGGCGCGCGCTCGCTATCATGGCGGGCCCCCGGAGAAGCGGGAGCGGGCAGTGGGGCCTCCCCGCGCCCAGCCTGTCCCAGGAGACTTCCACGGACTGAGCGAACCTTCCCCCCTTGGTGAGTGCTGCGTCCGGGCACTCTTGTGTGGCAGGTTTCCCGTCCGTAGCGAGCGCGTGCCCGGTTGGGTTTCTTTCCTCAGAGCTGCCGGGTGGGCGGTGCAGTAGATGTGTGCCCGACGGGCGCCCGGACCTGTGGGGTGTCGTGAGGAGCGCTGGGCCCACAGAGCCGCTTTCGACGGCTGCTGCTGCCCGCTCTGGGGGGGCCTCCCTGGCATTTACTGGCGTGGTCGGCGGGGTGTGGGTGGAGGGTCCCTGCGGAGGCCCAGCCGGGCGCCTCCCCCCCGATGTGAAAGGGGCAAGGAGAAGGGGTCGGCCCCGGGCCGTGGAGAGCGGCAGCCTGTAAGGTTTTGGGCTGGCGCAGGCGAGGGGGCAGTTGTGCCATCCTAGGTGCTTGTCCCGGCACGGGGTCGTTGCGAAATGCTGGGCCCCGAAGCACGTTATCTGGAGGGGGGACTGAGCCGGGGAAAGGAGCGGACGCGTGTGTTGATCGGGATTAGGCTGGCGCAGACAAAACACTGCCCCGGGGCCGGCCACCTCCACCAGTCAGTCCCGGGCGCAGACCCCGCGGATTCGGCCGAAGACAGCTGGGGAGACCCTGGCGAAAACAGCCCTGATGGAACGGGGCAGTTGGGGGAGAAGGGGATACGCCCTGTTGCTGAAGCAGAGCCGCAGGCGGCACCGCGCGGCGGGAGCCCCGAGCGCTGCCCCGACCCCCGGCCGGGACCCGAGCTCAGCGAGCTCCGGGACAGGTTCTCGGCAAGCCGGGTGAGACGGAGGGTGTGTGTGCAGAGCCTCTTTAACTGGGAGCGACCGATGCTGCTGGATGATGATGGGGCAGCGGGATTTCGGGGTTCCGGAGCGTTTCTGAGCCAGGCGACCAGTCGATCCCCTCCCGAGTGGTTCATCGGGCCGGGGGTGCGCACCCCAACGAGCGGGGAGCGCCGGCGGTGATGCGGATAGGAGGGCTGTGAGAGCTGGCGCCAGCAGGACCAGAGGCCGGCGGTGCGTGAGCGAGGGGAGCGACCAGCTCCCACCGCTCGTCAGAGGGCTACCGCCCGCCTTAAGGGTGCACGTCCACGCTCCCAGAGAGGGTCCAGAGGGCCATGGGACGTAACCGGCAAAACCCCCAGGGCTGTGATCTCATAGAGTGACGTCCGGGCGCGAGGCGGGATGGGCTGGTCCCGGCGGCACCGACGGCGGGAACGAGAGGGCTCGAGAGGCTCGGCCAGTCAGTCGCAAACCTCATCCCGACCGGCCCCCTCCCTCCGGGCGCCTGCGCTCTGCGGAGGCAAACTGGGTCGGCCTCACGTCCAGCAAGGAACGGCCGGTGGCGAGAAGCGGTGGCGCTGGGGATGCCCGGGCCGCGCCGCGCGGGATGCCCGCCCGTCGTGCCCGGACATTGCTGGAGGGGAAGACGAGGGACGAGGGGAAAGCGGAGGCAGCTGCTCCTCGGCGGGACCGTGCGGTTAATTCCTCTGCTCCCTTGCGAGAGGAACCGAGGGGGTCAAAACCCGAGAAGCTGCGGTGGGGGCTCGGGCGAATTCTTGCCAGTGGTCCGCTGATAGGGAGCCGAATGTACACGTTCCCGTGGGTCCGAAGCGAGTGAGTTTAGAGTTCTTCATTGATACGGGAGCCCGCATTAGTGTTCTAAATAAGCAGCTAGCCGAGGAACTGGGAATCGAGCCCCCGAGGAAAAGCATAAGCATAATCAGAGTAAGGGGCAAAGCGGAAAAATGTCCCATGGCTCGACCTCGTTTTTTGTTGCCTGAGGAAAAGCGGAGGGCGGCTGTGGAGGTGGCTGTGAGCCCTTACAAGGGGAGTAAACTGGGATCTGATGTATTGGCCGGCAGGCGGTGGTGCCTGCCCCGCGGCCGCGTGTGGAGCGTCGGGAGCCGCGGGTGAAGGAGCTCGCACTAGGACCCCGCAGCTCGGCCCGGCGCGGCCGCGGCTCCGCAGCCCCCTGCCCGCAGCGGCACCGCCGGCGTCCTCGGCGAGCTGGAGCAGGGACCGGTAACTCGCCGCGCCCACTCCGCTTACGGGTCTCCAGTCTGGCCCGTTCCAGAGCCTGGTGGGCGCTGGAGTTTAACAGCTGACAGAAAATTGAATAGTAGCGTGAACAGCTGCTGTCCACATGTATGTCAGCGGTAACAGCAGCACAGGCAGCAGCACGCTCCTGGATGGCCGCTTTAGATGTTGAAGATAGGCTTTTTATGATCCCCTTCAAGAAAGAGAACAAACCCCGGGAGGGAATGTAATACACCTTCAGTCGGCTTCCACAAGGGTACAGGCGCTCCTCCAGCACTGCCCACAGTGCCTCAGCTGCCCTTCTGGACACTGTGAAAGTGCTTCCAGGCATTGGCACACAGCGATACATAGATGATAGCGTGGATTTGCCCCAGTGGTGAACTCACATCACCAGGTGGGGATTGGGGTAACACTGTGGCTGATGCTGCATACATCTCCTGATCACAGCAGTGCCAGGGCAGCATCAGAACAACAGGATCAAGAAGGTGACAAAAGAATCAGAAGCAATTCTGGGAACTAATGGTGGAAAAGTTTTTATATGTTTGTACTTTTTTAATGCCGATTGTGGTTACGACAATTATTGTATTGTATTGTAATGAGCCATATCGTACATGCAGTAGTTACATTAGAATAGTTGAGGAACGATGATCCACAATGAGCACTAATCCTCACTGAGACTGCATTCCCTTTCAGCTTTGGAGGCAAGAGGTGACTGCACCACCACTCCAAGGAAAGCAGTCAGATTGTCACTGTGGTCTTGAGGTGGCTTGTGGCAGGTACAGCTTTCTTGACAGACAAAACAGGGTGTGCCAGAACTGTTCTGTGGGTGTCTCTGTGACAGGAAGGAATACCAAAAAGCGTAATTTGCCCGAGCTCAATCTTTTAAGCAGAACAACAGAGGGATAGATGTGCCAGGGTAAAGCCTTTATCTTACCCACACTGACATACACTGTGATCACCACTCCAGAGAGGATGTCAGTTAAGCCCAGGGAAGGCAGCGATTGCTCCAGCCAGTCTCAGTGCTGGTGCTCACGTGCAGCAGCTCAAGTTCAAAATGAAATGGTTCCACTGTGGGCACTTCGCTTCTATGTGGTTTCATATGACTGTGTTCAAATGCTTCCATCAGATCTCTACAGATGAGCATCTTTGTAGTGCATTGGATCAGTCCACAATGGCCCGCACTATACACCTTTCCACCAGTTTCTGGTATTGTTCTCGTGACAGCTGTTGATCTCTGGCCAGTACCAAAGTTTGTTACGCTGAATTCTTCTTTACATTATCCTGTTTGCCATGGCTTGCCACAGTCTGTTCTGTACTCTGCTCTTGACCTAGGTGAGGGTGTAAAATTCCCAATGCACAGAATCACAGAAACAAACAGTGGATGAGGCTGGAATGCACCTCTGGATGTAACCTAGTCCAAGTCACCTGCTCAAAGCAAGGCCACTAGGAGTGGGGTGCTCAGGATCATGTCCAGTTGTGTTTTGAGTATCTGTAGGGTCAGAGATCCCACAGCCTCCCTGGACAGCCTATTTGAGTGTTCAGTCAGCCTCACAGTGGGAAAAAAATAAAATTCTTCTGTTTAAACTATATTTCTCCTATTTCAGTCTGTACCAAATTTTCTCTTGTTTTTTCACTTTAAACCACTGAGACGAGCCTGTCTCCATCTTCAGTACTCCCCCATCAAGTATTTATTCACATTGATAAGGTCTTCCTTGAACCTTCTCTACCCCAGGCTGAGCAGTCCCAGCTCCCTTAGATTCTCCCCTTATGTCAGGCACTCCAGTCCCATAATCATCTTCATGGCTTTTTGCTGGACTCTCTAGTATCTCCACATCCCTTGTACTGGGAAGCCCAGCACTGGACACAGTACTCCACATGCAAGGTAACTTGTTTCTAGCTGGACTTCATGATGCTTATGTGCTTCATCACATGTTGAGCCCATATGTTCAGTTGGTTTTCAGAACACCTCACTGGCTCTTTATCTACCCCATATTTCACCAGTTTTTCTATGAGGTTGTTACGGGAGACGTTAGAAGCTTTGCTAAAATGAATGTAACATCCATGGCTCTCCCCTGATCCTTTCTGTCATTAAAGTCATGGTAGGTGGCTACCTCATTGTCTCAGCAGTAATGAATCAAGGCTGACTACTTCTGATCACCTTTTTGTCCTTCAGATGTTTCAATAAGGGTTTCCAGAAGAGTTGGTTTTGTTGCCTTCCCAGTGATCGAGGTGAGGCTGAACAGCTTGTAGCTCCCTGAATCATCCTACTTGAAGATAGGAGTGACTTGTACTTTCTTCCAGTCTTCAGGAACCTCCTCAACAGTCACCAAAACCTTTCAGTGGTAATTGGTAGTGGTATTGCAGTGACATTAGCCAGCTCATGGGTGCATCCCACCTGATCCTGTGGACTTATGTATGCCCGGTTTGTTTAAACGTTCCCTGGATTGATCTTCCACTACCAAGGTTAATTCTTTCTGGCTCCAAACTTTCTCACTGGTCTGGAATTCCTGAAGGCAAGTCTTACTGATGCAAAAAGGCGTTGAGTACTTTGGCCTTATCCATGCCCTTTGTCACAAAGGCTGCCTGCACCGTTTCAGAAGGTTCAGATTTTCCCTAGTCCTCCTTTTGCTGCTGATATACCTGTGTTTGGAATTTGTCATTAGCGCACTCTATCAAAGCTGCGGTTTGCCTGTCATCTTCCTCCAGCAGATCTCAGGGTGGTGCAAGACCCTAAGTGGACCAAGGCCTGCAAATGTGAGGCTTCTTCCAATTGTTTGAAGAAGGCCTCATCTACGGCTTCTCCCATCGTCTCCCCCTGTTATTGCTACTTTAAAGCTGTCCTTACCAGGTTGGCCAGCCAGTTGGCAGAGAGAGACACTCCTGCCTCACTTCTTGAATCCCATTTCTTCCAAGCAGTTCTCAATCCTCAGAGATGGTCTCATTGCCGTAAAAGCTGAACGCCCATTGTCCAGATCTGCTGTGTAAACACTTGTTGACCATTGCTTCACTCCCTCTCACATGCTTTCGCCTTACTAGCAAGACTGAGGAAAAAAAAAAGCCTGAACCCCTGCTCAGTCTTTGACTCTCACCTCAGGGTTGTGTAGCCATGCTTGGTGTTTTCCAGGCCTTCCCTTGCAGTATTAGTGCCCGCGTAGGGATCTGTAGGCTGGAGAAGCCTCAGCAGTGTCCGGGATCTGAGCCCCTGAGAAGCACCAAACCTCGCTGTCTAACAGGTGAGCGGGTTGAGGCCCCAGTCCCTCGCAACAGGGCGTCTCCCACTGCTGTCATTTGCCAATTCCTCGTGGTTCTGCTGCAGAGCTCAGGCTCAGCTTGCTCGAGTGCTTTGTTGGACACTGGTCTCAGACCCTCATCTGCTACCAGGCCATTGACCAGTGATAGGATGAGATACGAGTGGTAGAAGCATTTGGATACAGGGAGCAGGTATATTCAGCTTCTACTTGAAAAACTTCTTTGTACATCCCTCAAGCAGAATGCTGAAACTCTTCATTTCTAAATGCTTCTGTGGTGTAAAAATATTTTTCTTCAAGTTCTGATTTTAATTTTCCAAATTTGAACATGTCTGTGAACTTTTCAAATGGAAGCAGTAAGTTTGATAAATTTTGGCAAACAAGGGAACGGAGCTGCCAAAGCAGTCATCATAAATTGGCTGAGAAAATATCTCCAGAGGAGATTAAGTCCCTTTTCTCTCTTCTGGCAAAGCAGTAGTCACAGATCGCATTCAGGAGTGCTGAATTCTGAGGTCCTTGCAAATCTTGACTCTGAAATCCTGAAAACATTGTTATCCTTAGGCATTTTGTGCTGGGATAAAAGGTGGATTCTTTTAGGTATGTAACATTACAGGAGTAAAGAGATCACAAATGGGCCACAGAAATTGTGCTTCCTGCTTTGCACAGTGCTCAGTAGGAATATACTTTGTTGTTTAGCTGTTCTATAAACTGGAGTATATGGAATTGTACAGTTTAAAAAGGTATTTTTATGAGCATTTGCATTTTTCTTCTGCTCATAAAAGTAAAATATTGAAGCTGTGTGCTCCTCGTAATCCAGTTGTCCTGAGGCCAGAAGGTTCAAAGGACTAAACAAGGAAAATTATGACAGACTCATCCCACTAAGGTCCTGTAGTGAATGTAATGTAGAAGATTAGTAAGAGTTGGTTGCATGGTGGTTTGCTTAAAAAGAGATTCAAGTGGTCTCAGTCTACAATTGTTGTAGCAAAGACAAAAACGATTGAAGTTGTATGCATTGCAATACTTCCTCCATTGGATGGTGTAAAGCTTAAAGTTGACGCACTTGTTCTGAGTAGAAAATGCAGCTTCAAATGTGAGGCCAAGAGAGCTGAAAATAAAACAAAGGGAAGTATTCTTTTTTCCCTTGATCTTGCTCTAGAAATTCTATTAGATTAAGTTTAAAAAATAGTAAGTTAATTCAGACAGTGCATGTTCCTCTTTTTTTGATTTTCAACTTATTGTTTGTTGTTCTTTCCTATCTCTAAACTATCATAGAAATAGAACTTATTTTGGGAACCGAGGAGGTTATCAAGTCCAACACATCTCTCAAATCTCACTCTGAATCCTTTGCTTAGGGAATTGTTCAGCTCACTTTTTTAAATCTCCAAGGATGGAAGTTACACATCCGTTCCAAGTAACTGGAGAACAAAATAAACATCTCTGTCCTGGTTTCGTCTAGTATACAGCTAATTTTCTTTTCTTAGTAGCTCACTTCTTAGTAGGTAGAATAGTGTTGTGTTGTGGATTCAGTATGAGACGAATGCTGATAATATACTGATGTTTTCAGTTGTTGCTAAGGAATCAAGGGCTTTTCAGCTTCCCATGTCTTGCTAGTGTGCAGGTGCACCAGAAGCTGGGAGGGAGCGTAGCAAGGACAGCTGACCTGAACCAGCCTCAGGGATATTTTGTGCCACAGAGTGTTATGCTCAGTATACAAACTGGGGGGAGGTGGCCCAGGGAGATGGGTTGCTGCTCAGGCATTGGTCAGTGGGTGGTGGCAGTTGCATTGTGCATCATTTCTCTTTTATTGGGTTTTATTTATCTCTTTCTGTTACATTCATTTTCATTGCTATTATTGTTATTTTTACAGTATTTTTATTTTATTTTAGGTATTAATCTATTCTTACCTCAACCAATGAGTTCTACTTTTTTATTTTTATTTTTTTTTTTACTTCTTCTCCTCATCCCACTGGGAGGAGGGGAGGAGTGAGTGAGTGGCTGTGTGGTGTTTAGTTGCCAACTGGGGTTAAACACAACACTTAAATACCAATTTTTTTATTCCTGATGTCTAAATAGAATATGCTCATTTACAATTTGTGAGCATTGCCTCTTGTCTTTTTGCTCTGCACCCTGCAAAAAAGTCTGACTCCATCTTTTCCGTAGTGTCCTTTTAGGTAGTCAAACATTGGATGTTCTACCCAAAAAAGTAAAAATTATTGAAATATTTTAAACTCCGTTTTGTTTACTGTATATTTCAGAATACTTTTCTTTCTGAATCGGCCTACCAAATAGCATAATTCTTATGAGTCGTGTTTTAAATAAAGAACCTTTTTTTGCAAGTAGAGTAAACATCCTTTACAGCAGCATCTCATAGGTATAAACACTTCTTAGAAAACACAGTTACCCTTGAAATCATTATGAAGAGAAAGCATACCTTATATATAACTGAAGTCAATAATTTATTGCTAGTATAATTTAAATCTTAATAGTTTAATAATTCGTAGTTGAGATCTAATTGTTTCAGAAAAAAAGAGAAAAAAGCATAATAATACACTTGGAATTGTTATACAAGGGTTTGAGTATGTTGTGTCAGTACCCACAGTGAAATAAGCCTGCAAATGAACCTTCCTACTCAAATTTGAGTGTCACAGAGTCAGGTAAAGATTTGTTCCCACCTTACAGATTAGGTGCCGATTAGATAAAGAAATCACACTGTGTTAATTGTTCAGGTCTTGACACATCTGAATTTTTTCTCATAACTCTTAAATGTGTTAGGACAGGTTAAGTTGAGTGCTGAAAAAGAAGACACATCTTACTGTCCGTTCAGAGTCTTAGACTCTTTTCACCAAGATGCATACAGATAGGAATGAAGTTGCCTAAGGTACAAGTGTGGCTGTGCTAGATTTCCTTTATAGGTCACTACAGAAAAGGAGATCCTTTGGACAGTGGACAGCTCCACTATCAGAGAGGTGTCACCAGCATTGCATAACCTTAGTTGTGGTCAGTTTTGGTGGGTCCATCTTGGAGCCATCTGGAAGTGACTTCTCCAGGGGCTTCATTCCCTTTTTGGACTCGCTTCTGTATAGTCTTCACAGGACCTGCACAATTCCTCCTGTGTTCCCTTTTGTGCCTCCTGCCATGCCACCTCCTGCCCCTTCCAGCAGCTTCTCTGTAACTCTCTTCTCGTCATGCTGTGGGTCAGTGCTGTTAATTGCAGAGCCAGCTGGAACCAGCTGTGACTGGCATGGGGCAATTCATGGCATCCTCCCACACAGCTTACCTCTGCAGCTCCCCTGCCAGTTTTGCCCAGTACAGGGTTCCGGGTAGGTTCCAGCTCTCTGGGTGTTGGTAGTGTTTTCTCCATGGCATAGCTCATTTTTGTGGTTCTGTCTCAAAAGAGGCAGGTTATGAGGCAATTTATTCCATTTAACTTCTGCCAGAGCACCATTAAAGCTCCTGAACTTCCTCACCTTTTTAGCTACAGGTGCTATTATTTTATTTTTTTTGCTGGCTGTCAAATCTGTATAAATTTTGCAGCTATATTGAGTGTATGAGTGCAAAGTGAAGGATTTGAGGATATGAATCATGTCAGTTTATAATTATCCTTGGGTTTGCATTTTAAATCTGAGTTTTACAAATCACAACACAAAGCCAATGCAAATAGGACTTCCACATGTCCTCAGGAAATGTTTTATGTCCCTCTTCTTGAAAGTTGGATGAATTTTATGTAAGTAATTGATGAAAAATTTTCTGCAAAGCTATCCTTAAAGATTTTCAGTTGATAGATGTTTTGCAATCATTTCATCTAATTTTCTGAAAGCTGTAAGATTTTCCTGTGGATAAATTATGAGGAAAGGCTGACATTTTTAATTATTGCAGGTTTGCAGAAAAAGCCAACATATGAAAGTTTCCCAGAAACTATATATATATATACACTTTAATTGGATGTGGACTTTTTAGAATTTATCAAAATATTAAATGAAAATAAAAGTAATATGCATTATAGTACATATGCTGTTCTCTATAAAGACCCATTAATTTATTCTCTGACTCTGAGCATTTGACTATTGAGACAAAGTTAAACTAGTTGGATAAAGTAATTTTTGTTTAGGGGGACAAGAGCACTGTTGCCAAGACTCTTGCTTACCTAGTGAGAAAGTCTTTAAACTAGGTTTATCAGGGTTGGTGACCAAAGATTGCAGGTTTATTGGGGAACAGGGGGTGTGGGGGGGAGCACCCACAGGGCAGGACAATGAGGGATTTTCTTGTGCTCTTTTTGAGGATGTAGGGTGACCAGAGACACATCTCAAGTGCCTGTACACAAATACTGGAGCTGTAAATTCATATGCAATCACAGATCAATGACATTATTATCATAAAAACAGAGCCGTGGCAGAGCAGCTAGCACCACTGGAATCCTGCAGCAGATGTATACAGACTCTCCAAGAAAGGTGGATGGAGAAAAAAAAGGAGTAAATGTAGTTTGTGCAGAGGAGGGAGCAGAGGGAACTCTGCTAAAAAGTGTCATTGCCTATGGAGCTTCTTAAAGATGTTTTTGCAACTATCTAATCTATTACTGTGTTCATTTGCAAATTTCATAATCAGATACTGTACTTTAATCTTAACTTTTTAAGGGACTTTCCTTTACGCCTATATAGTTTCCTTTCGCTGCTTGTCATTGTAGCACAGACAATGAAGAAACTTAATAAGAAATACATTCTGAGTTATTTTTTATGAAAGCAGTATAGGATTTGCAGAAAATTGCAGAACTGAGGGTATATAAAAGCGTTGGATTAAACACTGGCCAAGTGTGACATTAGAAATTTGTGAAAGTTGCTGATGGGTAAACCTGCAAATTCAGACTTGTGAAAAATGAAGTCTAAAATGTGTTATGAAGCCGCTTCTCAATGCGGTGCTGTGTAAAAAAATCGGAGTGTATAAACATACAGAGTTATAAAGGGGAAAATACTAAGCATAAAATGCTTTTGTAGTAGTAATATTAAAATAAAGATAATTCTGAGCTTCATTCCCCCCAAATCAGTAAATAATTCTATATAACTGTTATATTTTCAAACAGTCATAAAGAGTTTTTATTGAAAACATAAAAAAACTTAACAGTGATCAGCAGGACTACTGTTTAGGTGAGATTTTTTTTTTCTTTACTTTTACTTTTATTTTTATTTTTTTATTTAGAGGTAACCTCTGACAAACTTTCAGAAGTAAGAAAAAGATCCAAGGTCCTTGGGAAGGAAACTTCCTTCTCATTCAGAAATGTTTGTATGACTTAAATTATAGCTAAGATAGTGTGCTGCCTTTTTAATGGACAATAATTACAGAATGTTAGGGGTTGGAAGGGACTTCTGGAGTTCATCTAGTCCAGTCCCCCCTGCCAAAGCAGGTTCACCGAGGGCAGGTTACATAGGAACACGTCCAGGCAGGTTTTGAAAGCCTTCAGAGAAGGAGACTCTACAGCCTCTCTGGGCAGCCTGTTCCAGTGCTCCGGAGATTAAAAATAATGTTTACTTTCTCATGCCAAGTTACTGCCTGGAGAAGATAATCTCATTTTCCTTACCTTTTACTTTGAGTATAAAGGTAATTGATTAAAAATCTTATTTGGAAAACACTTGTAGAATTTTATAACAAAACTTTTTTTTTTTCTGCCAGAATTGAGATAACAGCTAAAGGATTGTGGTTTTGGAAAAATATTAAAAACTGTTATCTGCATAATCAATTTCCATTTACCAGTCTATTTAATTGTATCAAATAGTCATGAACTATTTCAGAAAGACGTAAAAAGCAATACCTTCCATTTAGAAATATCTCAAAATACTTAGAATTATGCTTCACTTTCCACATAATTATTTTATGGAGTAAGTGGTTAATTTATTTCTAAGGCATAATAAATATGGTGTGATAGAGTGGAGAATTACTTTTTTCAGGGTCCTTATTTTCTTCAGTTGCCCATCAGAAATTTTAACCATTAGATACCAATAATTAAGGCAGCAGCTGAGCCTCAAACATGTAAATGGTTAGAGGTTGTGTAGTCCCATGCATATGTGTGTGTGTTCGCTATACAGAAACAGGTGAAGCAGTTTGTCACATGCATGGAGTTGTGGGAGTCTGACCCCCCACATATTAAGGACTTCTACCTTATTAAAACAGCGAACAAAGCACTACAGCCCCCATGATGCCATGGTTCTTCCGGAAGACAGAAGCTGGAAGTCATACAGATGCGGCAAGATATAAAAATTAAAAAAAAAACACAACCAAAAACTTTCTCTTTTCGCTGCGTTGTCCCGAGAGAAAGTTCGCTGCCGCCAAGCCTCCCCACCCTGCCCCAGCCCTTGCGGCCGGGGGAGGAAGCAGGAGGAGAAGCAGCTGAACTGAGCTGTGGGCGCGGGAGCCAGATGCCCCTGTGCCACTGCTGGCTGCTGCTGGAACTGTGCCAAGTCGAAACACCGAAAGGTCCGAAGCAGGGGGAGAGAAGGGGAAGCTGCCGCCTCCTGCCGCTTAAAGAAACTATGAGTAAAAGCTGCCGCCGCAGGAGTGGCACCAAGCCAAGCTGCTGCCTGCCCTGTGTCGCTGGCACCACTCCAAGCTGAGAGCCCTGCGCTAAACCAAAAGAAACTACAGCAAGAAGCTGCTGCTGGTGTTGCCCCAAGCTGGGGGTGCCGCACCGAAGAAACCCACCGCTCCAAGGTGGGAGCGCTGCACTGAAGAAGCCGCACACCACCGAGTCACGAGCTGCGTGCCACTGCCGAAAACACCGCGGCAAAAAGCCACCATCATCATCGCTGTCGGAGAGAGACTCCGATCGCGCCGAAAAGCTGGCAAGTCGCCATCATCAGAACTGCCCAAGTCTGCCGGCTGAGTGTCGTCGTCCCAGACCCTGTGAGGACCATCGCCACACTGGAAAAGGCTGGAAACCGACATATACACACACGCACATGCACCACACCACACCAGGGTGACTAAGGGGGAGTGAGTGGGTGGGCGTAATGTCCTTTGATACCGTAATATTTTCATAGAGTAAATATGGTTTTATTCAAATATATTTGTTAATAAATTTGTTAAATACTCATTGGTCTCCGTTATTGCCTACGAGCTTGGTGGGAAGTATCTCGCTTTGCCCTTGATCCCCTTTGCCTTTGGGAGGTGGCACGGATGCTTGCGCCCGGACCGTGACAGGAGTCAGTAGTGTTACGTGTTTGCCTGTATTCTTTTGAAAAGCACTGGAGTTTTTCAGATAATTTATTCTTTCTAATGCAAAGATCCTTCATGATCTTCAGATAAAAGGTAGGTATTTATGTGTACGTTGGTGGAGTCACCGTGCCTGGAGGTGTTTAGAAAATGAGTAGATGTAGCACTTGAGGCTATGGTTAGGGAGATGTTGGGATGTTGAGATGAAGGTTGGACTTAATGATCCTGGAGGTCTGTTCCAACCATAGTGATTCTATGATTTAAAAGCAATAAATAATAGGACTGCAAAATGCTTTAAAAGGGGGTGATGGAGTGCAGAGTCCTTTAGAATGCTCAGCTAATTTGTCTGAAATAAGACTGTCTGAAATTTGAAAGAGCAGAGAACAGGATGACTGTGGTTGTATCTGAGCTGCACTGTGAAGACTGCTATGAGTCTTTGTAGCTAAGATCAAGATCTAGAGGTATTACTGCAGGTCCTCTCAGCTTTTCTTGATGGGTGTCCTTGTTCGGCTAGAATAGGGTTAATGTTCACCAGGAGCTGGGTGGGAGCCACAGCCAGGATGGACACCAGAACCAACCCGTGGGCTATTCAATAGCATGTGAAGTCATGCCTGCAAGGCCGGGGCACTCAGTCCTCGCCTGGGCTTGCAATCTGTACACTTTATATCTCTGGTTTTGTACATTGTCTCCTCGCTGCTATTGTTAACTGTTCTTCTTCTGGCTGTTGCTTTTGCATTGCTGTATTAAATTCTCCTTGTCTCAACCTGCAGGGTTTGTATTTTGCTCCCTCTCCTCTTCCTGCCCTGGGGTGGGGGGTCAGCGGCCACGTGGCGCTCAGGGGGTCTGGCTGGGGCTAAACCCCCACAGGCCTTCTGGCGCCCAGCATGGGGTTGGAGGGTTGAGATAAGGACAGAATCTGACCAGACTGTGTTAAAACAATTTCTGTTAGATATATATAGGTTAAATAGTGTATGTCCACAATGCTGGCCAGTTCGTTTGCATGGTGGTGCTGTATCAATCCTTAGGCCTTCTATGTGTTCCCAGTGATGGTGTTTATCATCTCTGAGCAATGGGTAAGGAGTATTGTGCTGCTTTACTGGATACTGATGGCTTATGATATGATTGTGTCACTGCCTGGGGGGGCAAACTGGTACCTGCATATGGCCTGTTAGTGGTTTCACCCCATCTATGAGTGAGGCAGAGGAGGGGACCTTCTCAGCTTTTGAGGATTTTGTCTGTCCATGGAACGTCCAGGCCAGCATGCTCTCACTGCTGTGCTTTCTCAATGTCTGCCAAGTCCTGTTCAGGGTTATATTGTTCTTCCTCCAATAATACCACACTGAGACCTGCCCCGAGGCTGGATAGTTATGAGTGGCAGGGTGTGTGGGAGAGCATGGGCAAGAGCCTGGGCCAGTGGTCACCCTCAGTGTTGGAATTTCACTCCTGAACAAGTGCAGAGTCCTGACAAACTAGTAAAGCACTTAGAGAAGGTGTGCTGTCAACCCGGCAACTCGGGAGAGAGAAAGCACTGCAATGTGTTGGGGACTTGCCCGTGCCTACCGCATCCTCCTCAACACTGTTCAGTGCCCTCAAGGGGCAGAAAAGGTCTCTGAACCTAAAAACAGACTAACTGGTCCTGCAGCTGAGCCAGAGAAAGAGCCTGTGCCAGTATCAGTTGCCCCTATACAGAAAAAGAAATTTAGCCCTATCCTAGCCAAACTAGGAGAATGGGTTTCTTCAAAAGTGGCTCAACTTGCTCAGAACTTTCATTGGCTATTGGAAAGGATAATTGTTTAAACTTGGAAAGTTGCTATAGTCTTTTTTTCTCGTATTATTTTAAAAATAGATAACCGATGTCTATTAGTTTGTGATGAGTTGAGTTGTGCACTTAAGCTTAACTGTTTGGTACACTATAAATATCTAGATAGATAAGATGGTGTGATATGTTGTGTACCAGATTAAAGCTTGATCTACTATGCAATCTCATTGAATTCTCACTGAAACCCATGAATTTGCATGGTCTATAAATCACTGATAACATTGCCTGTCTTTGATCATCTTGAAAATGTCTTCTTGAAAATTGAAGTTCAATATTTATGTAATGTTATTGTGAATGTCACTGAAACATACAAGAATAAGTAGAAAATGACATTTAAATGAGACTAACTGGAAAATATATTGTCAAAATTTATTATGAAGAAGGAGCAGCGAACAGCAAACAAGAAAGATGATTAGAAACTGAAACATAATATTTTATGAAATTAATGTTCACCAGAAATTGTTTTCATATATACTCACTTCACAAATTTTTATGGGTATTCAGCCATAATTAATGAAAAAAAAAAAAGCTGCATGTTTCTATGTATATAAATAAAAAACTGTCTATGCCCACAAAAAGCAAAAAGAAAACCCCCTAACCCTCAAAACCTCTCATAGTTGTCACTCATATCATAATATCAGTGATACTCTCTCTGCATAAGAGCTCTTATGCATATTCAAATACAGATCTTAATTTGAATTCATAATACCTTGAAAAGATTTTCAAAGCCAAGTCTCCACTTGCATATCACTTTGAAAAATCTTTCCCTTTCAGCATATGGTTAAGATAAGAGAAGTATGTTTGGAAAAATGACATCTTGGCAGTATGTGTATTTTTTGCATTTATGCCTTCATATACATTTGCAAGTTTGTAGGTTGCATACATTTTCCCAGTATATGACAAAATAAATTTAATTTGAAAATATGGGGTAGAAATTTTAAAAGTAGACTTTAAGTGTCAGCAATGTTAGCCGTAGCCTTAACCAAAGTACTGTCTTCTCACCATTCCTGTGAATGTTTTTCTCCATATTTGATAATTGGAAATTAAAAGAACAAGAACAGTCACACAGTTCTTTCAAGGCATTTAGGAACTTAACTGCTGTTGAGGAATTACATTTTGATTGCAGTTATTGTAGCGTTAGGCGCTGAAGTATCTTTGAGGACTCCTATCAGTGCTTTTACAGAGGTAATTCAGAAAGTTGTGGAAGGGCAGTGAGAGACAGATTCTCGTGGCTCTGTACAGAAAACACTGCAAAGATTATCTTTCTTCTCTTTCTTCCTTGTTCGCATATCATTATTGGCCTTGTTGCACATTGATGAAGATGGGCCACTGTTAGTCTTCATAAATGTTCTATCACCAGTTATGCTTTGCTTTGTAATGTTTCATAGCTGACATCTAAGCAGTTATGCTGTTTAGGTGCTAAAAGTGGATTGCACAGAAACAATGATTACATTTTATTTTATTTGTCAGGGTCTTAAACAGTATGAAGCTTGTGGTAGAAATACTGTCAGCTGTAGGGTTTGTCAGTTTGCTTGAAGATGAGTTCTTTATTCCAGTGGCTTCACAATTTAAGGCGCAAAACATTTTAATGAAATTAATGTTTGTTAGCCTTCTCTCGGGTGCAGGCTTTTGCCAATAAGGATCTGGTTGTAAAACTGGAACCAAATAAATCATAAGCAAATTATATTGAAGGTAGAGGATTATAAGAACATAACACAGTAATTCTGGTATGTTTTGGGCTAATGCTTGCTTTACAGAGCCTAAGACAGTATCTGGTGTGCTCTTGTATATATTTACAGCACTGAAATGTATTAATTACAGCAAATTTGCTATATGAATCAGAACAAAATAATTATTTCTCTGGGCCATTTTGGTGGTGACAGCAAAATGACATTTTGGCAAAAGTCTCTAAACATGTGGCTCAGAAATAGTGGACATGTACATTGACACAGCTTGTGTTTTGAAACACACTCACTCTATTTATTCTTTTAGGTATAGGTAGAGTATAGTAACATTTTTAGTGAACAGGTTTTTTATATTGCTAGGAACTAGGATAAGTTTATCTGTAATTCATTTGTGAAAAGCAAAAAAAATGAGTTCTGTGATAACGTATTTTTCAAAGACACTTCTATTTTTGAGTCTGAGAGAAAGCTATTCCAAAGTCTTTAGTCTTGCATGATATTCCCTAGTTTTCTGCTTTTAACTTGTTACGTGAGCTGAAAAGCTATTTCACATGCTACCATTTCTCTTTTCACTTTGCATAAACTTCAGTGATTTAGTTATAAAAATTTACCAGTAAGAACTTTTTCACATCAGTATGTGATAAAACATATTTCAATCAATATTTAAAATCAATATATGTTACCCCATTGTTAAATGGACTTCTGTGCACTAAGAGTTAAAAATTACTCTCCTAATTGTCCTTAATGCCTAAAATAAATCTATTACCTTTTAAATATTTTAAAATTATTATTCCTTTTGCAGTACAGGACCTGAAGATGTGATGTGATGAGTTTCCTTAGTTTTTTTGTATTTAGTGGATGCTAAATGCACTGGCTAAATACTAAGATTAAACCCAAGATATGTTTTTACTTTAGTTTTTCTATCTGGTCATATAATAATATAGCAAGATTCTTAAAAGCAAAAATATGTAATTTTAAACTTCTAAACTACTGTAGTTAAGAGGTTTCTTACAATGTTTATAATTTTTCTTTCTGTTAGAAGTGAGTCACGTGTGTCTGAATTCTTTAAAGCTTTTGTTCTGTGATGCTGTACTATAAAAATTTTTATCATTGTCATTACTTTTTCAGCAATACTGACTTGTTCAGACTCAACATAATTTTTTTTCATATTAGCACTCTAATTAAGCAGAAACAAGAATTGCTTTTCAGGTGTGCTTCAACCATTTAGATAATAAACTGAATAAGTAATGTGATACAGTATTTCCATCTAGTAACACAGCATTTCTGTGTAAGTTATTTGAAAGGTATTTCCATTTCTGAAAGTAATAGCACTACATTCAGAATCAATTTTATTAGCTCACAGAAGAAATTTAGACATGAGAGCCTCAAAACCAATTTTTGCGTGATTAGGCATATGTGCACTGTTAAGATAGAAGATACATAACATCAGTCATGTTCTCCTACTGAGTGAAATCTTTGAATCACTATTTGGGTATTTTTTCCTCATAGAATTAGTTCTGTTAGTGTTAGAACTGATTTTGTAAATCTCCAGTATTTACCTAGTTTATTTAGCATAAATTTGTATGTTAGAAAACAGACCATTACTGTGTCAGAGTCAAATACTGTTTGACCAGGTTCTTTTAGATATGCCACATGTGGAGGATGTAATGTTTAATAACAGATTTTCTTGTTTAAAGATAGTGGATGTTACACAAGACTTCTGATTTAGCAGAGTGATACAAAATATATTGCATAAAAACACAGACATGGGCTACGCTTAGTAAAATAGAGCAATTGCAATATATAGTTTTACCACAATTATCAATGTGATTCCCATTACAGTATCTATAGTATGATCACCATCCCAACACTAGGGATCCCTGGTCACTGCAAGAAATACATGGGTTGAAGAAAGCTCAAGCCCATTGCTCTCTTTGTATTTCTTTTATTAGTTGTCTAGATTTTGTACTCTGTGTTGGGCTGAGCCAAATATTCACTCTTTCCATGCTGGTTCGACTCACTCAGGGAGGCATTCATGCTCTTAATGACCTGGGGAGAAACATTTTCACCGGCAGTTGAACTAGGTAACTGTTGATAGCTATTTATCCAAAACAAAGGCCACCCTTTGGTCCTCTTTGTATTGGGATAAGGCAGATGCTTTGCAACAGCTGTGCTCCAGTGCCCTTCACCTCACCCATGTCCATCTCTGAGCTTTATTCCATTTTACGGTTGTATTGGTGTATTCACAACCAGTAAATAATTGGTTGTGATACTTGGTCAAATAATTTCACCATTATTCAAATATCATGAAAAATGTATTCCTGTGGTCATATTTGAAATGCTTGATCTATTAAAACTCACACCCGTGAAAGTCACTTCCATTGTGAAAATGTCTCACATCTGACATTTGGGAAATCACCCATGAGTAGCTTTGGTTTGAAAACTGATCAGCTGTTTGAAAATTTGAAAAAGACTATTGGAGAGCAAACTTAAACGTCACTAGATGTTGACTAGAAAAAAAAACCAACCTAGTACAGTTAGCATAAGATAAGTAGAATTTTCATTCTCTTCTCAGTGTCGTGTGATTGCTGCACATCATGCATCGGACCGCATATGATCAGCATTCAACTCAACTTGCTTTATGAAAACATTTTTGGTTAAAGCAAAAGAGGGAATAATGAAATTTTTACATGCTATTGTTAAGTGAGTGACACAATTCTAATAAAAATAATAAATAGTATATTGTAAAAATATGTCCTGGCACTAGTGTAATAGTTTTGAAATAATTGAAATCTGAAGGAGTGACTTGTTAACACCTTAACTATGCAGCAGCATTCCAAGCTTAACATGTTAAACAGCCTTAAAGGTAATAAACTTCAGTTGTCAAGAAGAAAGTATAAATTTCTAAGGGATTATTTTAATGATATTTACTTATTTTTTTTTTTAACAGCTGAGGATGCATGTGGAGGAACTATGAGAGGATCCAGTGGTATCATCTCAAGCCCAAACTTCCCTAATGAATATCATAATAATGCAGATTGCACATGGACAATTGTGGCAGAGCCTGGGGATACTATCTCGCTCATATTTACGGATTTCCAAATGGAAGAAAAATACGATTATTTGGAAGTAGAAGGTTCGGAACCACCTACAATATGGTAAGTCAACTATTGCAATTTTAATGTGGTAAAGAAAAAGATGATGAAATGTGGAAGGATAATGTCTGTTACTTTTCCTTTTGGCAATAGTCTTGCTGAAAACAAAAATCCTCACCACAACAACGTTGTTACTATGGCGTAGATGTTAATATTTTAATTGCAGCTGTGAAATAATTTCCAAATATATTCCAAGGATATAACATTGAGATGAAAGACACTGTAGGCTTATTTACCTCATTGTCTGTAGATCTAACATTCTAAGCGTTATTGTATTCAAAGTGTATATATTTAGAAACAGAATGGAATGGACTCCTGTGCTGTTAAGGATTGGTGGGGCCTTCAGGGAGTTTGATAATGTCAGGAAGTGAATGGCATGGAGTCCTTGCAGCACGGAGGTGGGGGAAGTAATGTTGGTCACAACTTCTGGTCACAGATTCTCTCTGGAAGAGTTTCTGTCCAGAGAACTGCATATGTAGTCTCACTATACAACGTGCTGGGAGTATGACTACTGTTACACTGATCTGGAAATTTCCATCCTGATCTGTGAGATGCAACACCTTGAGCTCAATATCCGCAGTATTTTTTGGTTTGGATTTTATTCCAAATATACAACCTTTAGAGAGAATTTCTGTTTGTTGACTCAGCAGTAGTAACAATATTTTTGCTAGGCTGGCAGCTGCAATTCTTAATCTTAGTGTAGGTGCATTGTGTAAAGCCAACAGAAAAAATAGTGAAAAGCCTCTTTCAAGATCAGGCTCAGTTAAGTAGAAAACAAAAAATGCATTCTGTGGTTTTTTGGCTTGGTAGTTTTATAACAGCATCACAGTACGCAAGAAGTATGAGAATATGATAAATCCTTGTGTTTGTTATATAAGTTTAAATATACTACTGGTATATTATACTGGTTCACAAAAAAGAGGTTGTATATAGAACCATAAATAACAGCGATGCTCTCCAGTAAAATCTTAAGCTCTTAACTGGTTCAAAAAACATTAGGAGGGTTCTGCACAACAGACAGAGGAATTCAACGGTAGACGAATCAACACCTGGTGGGCTAGCAACATTAAAGTCAGTAGAGTCTTGTTTTCTTATTATCAATACAGAAACAACCACCAAACAGCATAGACGAAATAAGCAAAGTTATTTTTAATTTTATAATACGAAAATAACACAAATGACATAATTACATTGTTTTTGAAACATCAATCCCAGTTTCTACAAGTGATGCTTGTAAGTAATATTCCTTACTGCTTCAGGGTATAGTAGAAGCCTATACACTAAGTCTCAGCTTTAACAAAGATTATTTTATAATTTGAGTTAATTCATGCTGCCACCTACATAGTTAATTACCTGTATTAGAATATTACTTAATTGCCATTGAGATTTTCAAGCTGTTAAACTGAAATCTTTTGAACTAGCTGTCAGCTGAAACAATTTTTAAACAATAATCTATAATCATTATTGGTGAGGTAACACCAATGACATGCAGACAATATGAATCACTTGAATACCTAAAGGTGCATTGTTTTACTCCTGAATGTGCTTTATGTATTCAGTCATGAGCTTCAAACAACAATTTGATTTTTTTTCTGCAAAGGCTTTGGTTATATTTAAATGATATAATAAATTTATTTTATGTATGGAAATTCTCATCTGTTTACAAAACATAAAAAATTACAGTGCTAATTTAATAATTGCTCATGTAGAGAAGCAGATTGAGAGCATATTCTTTTTTAGCTTGTCATTTATATTCCCTAAATTAGGTTGATATATTCAATTATGCAAAAGTATCCCTCCCATATGTTAGAAAAACAGATTTGGAAAGCTTAATTAACAACAATTTGTTAATTAGATTTTGAAGTGCTGGGGCCTGAGCTGTGGGCGCTGAGTTGGAGTAGACCTGTGCATGAGTCACAACCTTGCAGAATGTTTTGGTTTTCCTGTTGGCTTCGTGTTCCAGAGGCAGAACCTGGCCCACCTGTGTCTCTGGGGCTCCACCCTCACCCAGGTGGTCATGGCTGGGGTGGTGGGTGAGGCCAGGATTATATTAACCAGGAGCCAAGTAGCTAGAGGAGCTTCCTGTTGGGTGTGGCTTCTGTTGGGGCTGGCTGCATCTTGCTGACTTTCTCATGATGGTGTCCTTCCATGTGAAGGGCCGCTGAGGGAGCCATCTCTGTCTGTTGTGTCCAGCAGGTGATGCTGGCACCACAGTGGGCAGTGGAGGAGCTGGGCCTGCAGGAACCTATTGCAGGACTGTTTGAAAGAAGACTTCTGAGGGGATGATGTTGAATTCAGTGTTGGCCTGTGTGATCAGGCAACTGGTGGCAGCATAAAAATGGTGGAGGCTGAATCACCACAACAGATACACAATGGTAATCACTTTGTTATTTCCTTAGACCATAGCGTGAGGTTTAGTTCAAGATCTCTTAGTTTCTAAAGTCTACATAGAAGCTTTCCTCTAAAGCTAAAACAAGGCTCTTGATCTTTCATTTTGGAAAACAGATATTGCATAATTTGTAAAACTACTAAAAATTTATTTATTGATAGGGGTAATAAGTAGTATTGTAAGATCATTCTTAGATATTACATATATTGGTTTAAAAACCTCCTCAAAGTTTTCTTCTTCTGCACATCTGCTGTGTAACATAATATACCCATTTTTTAGCTCTAAGTAAACCACAGAGCTAGAGTATACATTAAGTAGATAGTCTAGGGTTATCCAGGAGACAAGGCTTGGAATTCTTAATGAAGTGCTAATTTTCCATAGTTTTCCAGTCAGTTATTCCAAATCTTTTCTTAAAGAAAGTCTTGAGAGGCCATTTTCATTTAAGTAGTAGGAAAAAATTGCATAGATGGAATTCTGGGTTTTTGTTGTCTGATGTCAAGGGCTGATTCTGATGTTTGGTAACTTGAATTCAATAAAGGTGGGATTTTTTTAATTTTGGAAGGGAAACCAGGATAAAGTGATTAGTGTGAGGAAACTATTTTCCCCATTTTTTCTCAACAAAAACTCGAGCATAAATGGGATCTAGTGAAATGTTCCTTTTTGCCAAAGTCAAAAGTTAGATTTGAGACATCCATAGGTGAAAGAGGTAGCAATGTCATTATGGGATGATTTATTTAACATATGGTTCAGAGTTAAATATTGTGAGAATATCTGAACATTACTACTTCAGTTTCCATCACTTATTTTGCTGGTGGTCACTTTTAATGGAATATTTAGTAATCACTGAGCAGAAAATGGGAATGATTCTCTAGGCTGCTTTGACATGGGTGTCCTGGATTTCAGCATATACTCTAGTCTGAATTGTTAATTATTGTGACTCTAGTTAAATTGTATAGACAAAGGGATAGAACCTCCTTCCTATGAGAGGTGTTTAGATCAGTCACCTGATGAAAGGGAGTGAGAATGGCAGGTATATATTTCACATTGTCCTCGGCAAAACCATCACATCTGTAGCTTCTATTCCTGATTACCAGCTTAATTTAGCTAGTTTTGAAAAATAAGGTGACAATTCTCCTCCTACATGTTTGGAGAACTTGGTTATTACAAAAAAAAAAACCACCACCACCACCAAACCCCAAAAAACTCAGCAAAGGTATTAGACTAATAGAACTTGAAATGATGATTAGTTCTGAATTAACCAATATATTTTTTTTTTGTGGATAGACTGGAAAGTAATAGAAAATAGTGGTTATCATTAAGTATGTGCTTAGAGCTCTCAATTCAGAGAACTGCTGTAATAAAAGGATCACAATTTATTTTCAATGAACATATAATTATGCAAATTTTTTATTATTTGTTAACATGAAGGTGTGCATTAATGTGAAGGTGTTTTGAGACTGTAGCAGTGAAATGTTGTAGGGAAAATGTACTTCACTTCTAACATGACATTAAAAAAAAAGGAAGGTTTTCAGCTCTGTTTTTACTCTCTGGGTAAAAATGTACTTCTGAGAAAATCTATGGTGTTCTAACATTTGACCTGGTACTGGCAGGTTCATTCAAAACAGTAGCACACATAAGTACTGTGTTATCAAAGATAAATTTGAAATTTGATGTAACTACTAATTTTAAGACAAAATAACTCATCTCACTTCTCTCATACTGATAGTGTGTTTTGGAGTATTTTGTAATGTTTGCTATTTAATTTTCCTAAAATCTAAAGGAGGCTTAGAATTTTCCATAGTAAATTGAAGCATTGTGTTGTCTAGGCCATCACTCTGCTTTTGATTTTAGTCAAAGTATAATTTTTCCTCTATAAATTTAGATACAATGTAAAATTATGCATACTGAATGAAATTTATGTTGGTGAAACTACTGGCAATTAATTTCTGTTCTGAAATACATTTAAATATTTAATTGTTTAATATTGCATATTATGTGCATCATATCAATTGCATTAAGATAGACAACAGTTAGGGAGCAGTAGCAGGCAAAATTAACTTCTCCCTTGCAGCAATGATTCTGTGCATTTTTTCCCCAACAAGCTTGAATCCAAGCTTAAAAACTCTGTTAAGAAAGTTTTAAAAACTAGCAGTATATTTAAAAAATGGTTAGGGAAGTACTACAGAGCGTTTTATAGAGAAACAACATGCTTAAGTAAGTATTCATAGAGAATAAGTTTTATGTGAAATAAACTAATGGTAATCTACCTGTAAATTAAATTTTACAGAGAAAAAAATTAACACATTTTTGGTCATGAAGTAGCATGCTATTGCAGTGGTTTTGGATCAGTAAATGTTTATATTTGGAGTTCAGTGTCTGATAGTAGCAACAGCAATTGCTTAGGAAAAGAATAGAAGACACCAGGATGATATGGTGTGTTCTTCCCCCTGTGTAGACTCCCACCTTCTGTAGTTAGTGATTTTGGAACTTCTGGAACTAATATTTGCCCTAAAACTGATAAATAGCTGTAAATAGATCTGTCTTATGTTATTCAGTCATTCTTCAAGAGTCATTGTTCAAGGTCCTTTGGAGAGTATCAAATGAGGGTTGGTTTTTTTTTAAGTCCAAGTAGGCAGTATCAATGAGTTCCCTGTTATCCACACAATCATGTATTCCTTAAAATAACCTTAACTGATATGTCAGTCATAACTTTTCCTCTACGGAAGCTGTATAATTCCTTTCCTTGCATTCATCCCCATGTATATACACCAGTTCTCTTCCTTTTTACCATTTTAATCAATTCTCTAAAGTAATGAAGCATATCAGCCGATGACTTTCTCTTAACTTTGAAACAACTTAGCTCCTCACTTTCATCCCAAGTCCTGGATACTTGGTCATCAGTTTTGTGTGAGGATCTGTTTTCCTCAAGATTCCTCTCTCCCTGAGACTGTATCAGATACGGTTGTGGGATCAATATGTCCTAGGTTCCACCTCAGTTGACAGGGTGAACAAGAATATGTTGGGCTCATCTTCATTATTTGTAATGTAGTCGTTGATCACTATTCTAAGATGTCAGTATGCATTTTGGTAACATCTCACATTTTCACACGCCTGTACCCTTTGCACCATGTTGTAAAAACCCTGGAGGTTTACAGTACACAGGACAACAGCACGTTACCTCAGACATTTTGAGCAGTAAAAACAGGCAGAGATGTACCTTGGAACAATGGAGATGGAAATTTTGTCCAAGTGCTACCCAACCTGAACATTGCCTGTTGACTCTAGTGGAGCCTTAAGTAGTGTGTCAGTCTGCATTCCTGGCCTGATGCTCTGGGCTCATTCCCTGGGACAATTGGTTTTAGCACTGTAGGCTTCCTGTACTATCTAGAATACAAAGTCTCTCACTCTCGTATTCTTCAATGATCCTTTTTCGAAAATATATATGGCATCTTATGTGCCATTTTCCATGCCTTTTTTGTCATTTGCAATTTAATGATTATGAAAGTTAGTATTCCCTGACTCTTAATCTCATTTTACTAGTGCTGTGAAAGAAAAAAATGTTGAACATTCAGTACTTTGCAGAACTTGTAAGCAATATTGATGAAGAATACATCAACTAGTGCTAATTCAAAGCAAAGTGAGGATAAATAGACAGATGATGGTTATTATGGAAAAGGCTTTTACTTGGGCATTTTATTTGGTGGAGAGAAGATGCAGTCAATTCACATTGGACATCGACGTGATGATTTTTAATTGCCAGTTCAGTTACAATAGAAATTGACCTTCAGGAGGCATTTAAAAATGAAGCATGCTGTTGTTTACGGTTAACCTGCAACAGGTTCTCAATCATATCTTTATAACAAAGCAGTTATTTGATTTATGCAGGCATCCAGTGTCTGAATAGGTTATTTTCAGTCAATGTGCTTGATCAAGTGATGCTCATAGGTAAGGCTACAGAGGAGAATCTCTGCCTGACATAAATGTGGCAGCACAGGGATATACACACAAGTACCGATGAAAATAATAACATGTTGGAGAAAAAACCAAAACAGACAAGAAGCAGAGGTGCTCCTAAGTAGAGATTAAAATGGGGGAAAAAAACATTACCTCAGGCCTGGCAAAAGTTTTTATGAAAGATCATGTCAAATCAGAAAGTGACAAGTCTAATTGTTTCTTTTTTATTAAGGTAGTTGACGCTGACTTAGATATTTTTGCTGTTTTCTCATTAGTTACTATACAGAGTTTTAAAATAATGTGCTTAATGCTCATAGGAAGGACTCGGCAAAGTAATGTTTATGAGTAATATGATCCTAAGAGGGATATTAAATACCTCAGATGATCAATGCTTTGCAATCTGGTACAGTTGAGTTACAATTTAAAGAATGTAAAGGAAAAATTGATACTGCTTAACACAGGAAAAATGCCTTCAGAAGAATGTTGCCAAATAGATGGAAAAAATGATTCAATTAGTACGGCAAGCAAAGCACAGTCATAAAAACCTGCTGAAAAGTGATTAGCAGAATATTTGTTTACTGATAGTGGATAGAATTAATTTTTAATTGGATATAACTGAAAAAAAAAAAGATTTAACTGCAAAATCAGCCAAGTTTTAGAGTGCCTAAGTGCTACTCCCCTTCTGAAACAGGCAACAGAAGATAACAGAGATAATGCTTAACTGTAGAACATGGTAAACAGCAAGCAAGAATAGGAGGAATGCTAATGGTAAAGGTCTGGTTTGAGTCCTTGATAATCCGTGCATTATAGTTTTCATCCTCTTTTTCTGAAGGACTGAGAACGGAAATGAAGTGTCTTGCTTTCTGGAAAACAAAATCTTTCCACAGAAACCAGGTATTTGTGTCCTTCAGTGTTTGCCTCTGTGGTTTGATTTTGTATGTGGTGGTTCAGCATTTCACCTGTGGCATTCCTATAAGGTCCTTCGGAGCAGTCCAAGAAGCGCTCTGTGTAGGGTCAGGCACAGTGGTAGTGTTAGGAGGGGTATTTTTTACAGTGATTATGGAGGTTAATGGCATGTTTTCCATTGTTTTGTTCTGTGATCCCATTTGCTAACCATCATTTGAAAAAGACTTTGAAACTGACTTTACATCTGGTGCTCTCAAAATGCTTGCTAAATTGTGAAAGAGATTTGCATCTAAGACAAGAAAAAGATATCCAGTCACATGTTTGACAGTAGAGATGGAGGCTTCTCTGTCTTGTCTTGTATTATTTGTTCTTGTGTGTTTCTGGAGAAAGAAGGCCTGATCATGGAACCCTGTTCTAGTGATTTTTTTCTGCGTTAGTTTCTCAGGTTGTACTTGAAAGTGTAGCATACAAACATGTTACGTGGTGAGAATCTTCATTCTTTTACTTAACAGTAAAGACCTTGGAGTCTATGCTTTTTTAAAACAGATAAATCTGGTTATCTTATGACATTTATAATAAATAGACTCAGTCCTTAGTAGAGGAAACTGTCTTATCTGTGGAAATACAGATCAACTGAACTTGTAAATAAAGAGTTTAATCCTGGAATTCAATATGTTATGTATATGTCTACATAAGTAGGTTACAGACAGAATGATAGAATCCTTAATCAGGATAATTCAGCATGGAAGGGAAATCAGCAGCTATCTAGTCCAACCTACTGCTGAAAGCAGGCTCAGCTCTGAGGTGAGACATGGTCAATGAGGGCTTCATTCAGGCTGGTCTTGAAAACCTCCAGAGATGTGGAGGAAAATCTTCAATGCTTGACTGTCCTCGTAGGGTAAAAACCTTTTCCTTTTTTTCCTTATTTAGAAATCATTGTTTATGGTCAGAATCAACAAACAAGAATTTACTACCTGCAAACATCTCTTTGAGGTCCAAACACCTGTTGTGGTCTCTTCATGGATAGGCTGTGGTGTGACCTTTCCTCTGGGTGTGGTGCCTGATGTGGCCAGTCCTAGCTCATGAGTTAAAGACACATGTTGGAGTACTTCCTGATGCTGGATTACATTGTCCCACTCATCTTACAGGGGTGTGTACGTGCCCAGGGTCATGAATTGTCCTATCTTCCTCTAGACTACAATAAGCTAAAGCTAATCTCATACATGTAGTTTATTACTATAAAATACAGTTGGGCTTAGGTGAGACACTATTTGTTAAATTACAGTGTGTACTTTTGTCAAGCATGGAGACAAACCTAGTCACAGAATCACCTTGGCTCATTGTGGTACCAGTGAACACTTTCCATGGGCACGAAGCGATACTACTTTTGGAAAAAACATGTTTCCACTCTTCTTTCCATCTCATTCCCTACGTCACTTTGGCTCCGGCCTTTACATAGTGTACAGAGGAACTGCACCAGGAAGTGATACAGATAAAAACAAACTTTTTTTTTTTCTGGTGTTTGTCAGTAGGCAACACAAGAGTTAAAGAGAACAGTGAGACACATAAGGAACGGAAAACTGGTTCTTGAAGGAGTAAGACCATTTTATTGTCAAAATAAAGCCTGAACTGTTTTCCTCTCAGGTATTGCAGCTTGAATGACAGCATCCATAGGGATTTATATTTTTTTTTTCATCTTACATGCAGAGACTTCACAGAGTTAATGTCCTTTATATTTTTTCTACTGTATCCTTAGTTTATTGTAGTCCTGTAATAGTATAACATTTTTTATTCTGATTAAGGTACACAATGTTAGGAAGGCAGTATTTAATTGTTGTACAGTACAGATATATCCTAATGCTTAAATGTACTTCTCCTGAAAAAACATTTCTGAAGCTGTTCCTAATTTCTTACCTTTTCTATGTTTATGCTTAATGCAAAGTGAACATTTGTAAGCCTTATTTGAAGATACATATTTTCATGATTCTGATGGTGCTTTTTATTATGAATGAAGTTATTCTCATCTGGAGTCAAACATATCCACCAGAAGTTTTCAAATGAGCATTATACATTGGATGGGCTTTTTACATCCATTCTTCTCAACGGAATTGGGATTCTATTATATTCTTTTCCAGGGTCTTAGCAATACTCAGAAAGAAACTGAAAACTAATCCTCATGAATCCTCATATGGTGCAAGAGTACTCAGTTTTATTCACTATCTCTCTTGGGCAAAGATTTACTGACTACTGTGTTTTTGCTTCCATGGCCCCCTTTAATCCTCTTTGGATGGAGCAGCCCAGACTGCTCCCAGTATTGCTTATTTGTGGCTCTGTTTTGTATAAACCAGATAAGTAATAGTCTAGATCCAGGTCATTTACTCATGAATACCTAAAAGCATGATCAGTAATAAAAACAAATGCAAAAAAATCTAGAATCCAACTCAGCATTTTCTGGAAAAATAACAGATAGGAAGATGGCTTGAGAGTTTAACAGGGCGCACTTTCACTGTGCTTACTTCAGTGGAATACTGCGCTTGTTTTGATGTGGTCATTTACTGTTGTCTCAGGATGGCAATTGCTGGAGTAGTGAGGGAGAGTGATTGTCTTGACTGGCAAATCTCACAGGTGAGGCTGAAGCAGACGTATTTTATGCTGCATGAGTTGTATGGTTGGGGAAATAAAGCAGAAGATAACATAAATATCAAAAATAGGCAGGGGGAAAAAGAAAAAAAACCACAAAAATTATAACCTAAACAAAAACATGTCATTGTTTCAGTTGTCGTTACAGAGTAATTAAAACGTGACTTCCATGTCACGTTCTGAGTCCTTCCCATGATCTCTGTTTACTTGATTCAGCAAAGTAAGTGACGGGCTGTGCGAGAACAGTAGTTCCTGCAGAGATAGTCTCAAATCACTCTTGTTTCTGGATTCTCTATGAAAATCATTAGTATTTTATACATTGGGTAAACTATGCACATTCATAATTCCATCTTTTATGTCTCAGGCCGTAACAGCTGAAAGTGTGGTATTTTGAATGTGTGAATGAAACCCTTGGTGTTCATCAATAAGTCCTGACAACAAGATGAAACGTTGGTTATATGCAGACTACACAGAGCTTCAGATGCTGCGGCTTTTTTTTTTTTGTTACTGTCCATTTGTTTTGCCTGTGAAAATCAGTTTAGGTGATTTAGGGTGCAGATTCCCTGTAAAATGAACCAGTCACTAAAACAAAGTATTAAGCATCCTGTGAGCCTTCTAAAGCAATTTCTTCATATTAAGGATTGACACAATGTCATACCAGTGCCAGAACAATTTTGAGTAATTTTATACCACCCAATATCCAGCTGACTGGTCACAACCCACAGCTTGCTGGTCATGAAATACCAGTCAGTAAAAAAGAAAGAAAGTAATTTGTGTATGCTTACTGTATGTTTATTTCTTCTTCATACAGTATGAAGGTCATGTAAGTGAAAAATACACCAAAATGCATCAGTCTAGAGCTTTGAAAATGAGCCTTGACTTACACTTAAAACAGTCCTACGCTGAAGTCTAAAAAGCCTATTCAAATAATTGTGTCATTTTAAGAAATACTTTTATGTTAAGATGTGAGCAATACTTTTAATGTAATCTTTGTCTGGTCTCGTTTTCCATCCAATTAGAAATTCTTACTGGACTTACGTTTACTAAAAAGATGATTATTATTTCTTGGCTAAGTAGACTTATTGGTTCTTTCTGTGTAAGATCCAGTAAGTAAGTTGCTGGAGCCTTCACATATCTCAATCAGCTGTTCCAGCACCCAAACTTGCAGCATTGGACTATTGTATTTGAATCAGCAGAAAAACGAACTACCACATAGTATATAGTCTCTCATCCTTGAAGCATATAATACAGGTTCTGACATCTTTCATGTGGATATATTGCACTGCCACACAACTTCTTTTCCCCATTATTTTTTATGTCAAAGGATAAACTTTTACCATCATCTTTGTTTGCTGAGCAAGAACATACTCGTCTACACGTCCTAAATGAAGTTAAGGGTAAGGTGAAGGACTGTTGCAATGAGGCTTAATTCCTGTTTAGTAGCTGGCACCGTGTCTTTCAAGAAAAATCCAACTACCCTTGAACTGAACCTTCCAACTTTTTGTCAAAACTTTTCAATTCTGTATAACACACAGAATTTGAGATTCAGTCGCAAAATACAGGCATCTTGACTTGTTTGTGTTTTGTTTTGTGTGCAGTTTGCTTGTTTGGTTGGTTTGTTGTTTGTTTTCCCAGAGTTAACTATAATAAAAGGATATTTCCGGTAAAAGGTGAAATTAAGGAAGTGCTGCAGTGTTGACTGCAATTAAAAGCTTGTTCAGTTTACACAGTGAGGCTCATAGTACTTTGCAACATGTCCCATATTTCTGATCTTTAATTTTCCTTTTGCTGCATCCTGAAGCATGGGACATAGATTTAAATTTTAGTGGCTCTTAATTCTGGACAGGAGTGTCTGTTATGGTGACTGAAAAGCAGTTGATGAAAACCAGCTGGACCGTTCAAGAGAATATGTTTATGTATTTTCCATTAAAAAAGATGAGGAACATGCACTCTCAACTGAATTCTGTGAGTAACCCTAAAAGAAATCAGAATTAGAAGTAGGATGCCATTAGTATCTGCCAGTGGGGAGAATAATATGGCAGACAGCTAAAATACCGGCATTTTTTGAAAGATATTGCATCAGACAAAAAAGGGAGGTAGAAGTACTGTATCAAATATCTAGTATATTTATTTATTTGCATTCAGTCAATCACGAAATAAAAAAGATTGCTTTCTTATGGTATAACTATCAGTATTGTATTTTAATATATATGGCATTTGAAAAAAAAAAAAGGGTAGTGCTAACCTTATTGAATGTTAAATTAGAAGAGCAAGGCATTCTTTTTATTCTGAAAAATAATCAGAAACATGTAAAGGACTTTATTTGATGAAAAACAGGATTTAATTTATCTGGAAATCAACTGAAACAGCAGAATAGTAGGATGGGCCAGTTAAGGTTTTCGAAAAAAGCTAACTCGGTTTTCCATTGCAGAAATTACTCAGACAGTAGTTACTTTAGCTTTGGTTATGAGAAGCTGAAAGAATATCTGTCTAAAAATATGAACAATTAAGGCAATTTGAGTGAAATATTACTATTATTACTATTAACAGGTAAATAGACATGAGTACTAAATTCAAGGACAACAGACATCAAAAAAACCCCACCAAGACAAATTTCAAAGAATAAGGGTTAAGATAATCTACAGGAGATCTGGCAGTAAGTGGAAGTGAGTACATGAAGTACATAATAACGAACTGTCCTAATAAAAAAGAAGGCTACAAATCAGAGCCCGTTAAAAGTCCTAGTGCAGTCATAAGGATATAGAGATCAGAAAGAAATGTTACAAAAGGTGAGAAAAGAACCACATCACTAATGAACGAAAGCATAAAATCCTAGGAAGCTATGAGTATACAATAAGAAAAGCTATCACAATCGCTGAATTGCAACTACAAAAGCGTATAAAAGACAATGATGGAGGGACTTAATAAATACACGAGAAGTAAAAACAAGGAAGTGATGCAAAGCGATTAACGGAGGGAAACAAACAGGAGCACCTGGGCAGTTGTAAGAAAGTTAGCTCTGAACTCTGGAAAGAGATGATGGAGTAAGTCATGAAAACTTAATGCAAAATCTAATTCTACTTACTAACCATCTTTTAAAATTACAAACTAGTGGAAAAAAGGCTCAGTATTGTCTCTAAAGACATAGCATATAGCTGGAAAAGTTGCATACAAAGAATTTAGTTGTTAGTCTCTGCGAGTAATTTTGTGTTGCACCTTAAATGACTTAGTTCTAGGCCTGGTAATGTTAAATATTGTTGCTAGATAGTGGAATAAGAATGATACATAAATACCATTCTTGACACTGAGCTGGGGTGGGGGGGGGGTTGCAGGCCCTTTAGGGGATAGAAGTATACTTCAAAAAGATAGTGAGAAGTTAAAGTGAATGTGCATATGCTAGCAATGTGAAATTCACTTCTGGCAAGTACAGAATACTGTAGACTATATGAAAAAGACAAAAGCATAGAAGTGAAATAAGGAATAAATACCCAGATGAATGTAGTTAGCTTTTTACTGCATAATTTATATTATATCACTTTCCAGCCAAATGCCATGCACAAAGGTAAAATTCTTTTGGTGAAATGGAAGTGAATTTTTGGCAGTAATAATTGATTAGTAAAGTCAATAAAAATTATTATTCTAAGAAGGGTTTGCTTACAATCTACTGTGGTCTTGAAAGTCCACATAATGAGCTGGCCTTTTTAATGAGCTACCAGAATTTTGCAGAGTGTAAGGTATTTCATTCTAGCAACACAGATTATTTGTAGATCTTCTAAATGTTGGTTTTGTGCTGTAGCAAAGCTTTTATATGTACTAGTCAATATATTAAACAATTACATTAATTTTATTATAAAGAAACATTTTCATAAATGTTTTCTTTCTGTCCTATATAGAAGCCAGCATTGTTTCATGGGCCTACTTGGCTTAGTTCCTTGGGGAGAGGGGAAGGTAAAGAGTGGAGAACGAAGAACAAATGATATTTGCTTATAACACAATGAAAATGTTACATTTGCATTTTAAGACACAAGCACTAATTTTAGGTATGTGTGTTTGAAACACCTGTAAATTGATGACTTTTGAATCCAGGGATTTTTATAAATCGCAGGGATTGAACTAGTAAAACCATTTTGAAGCATTCCCAATTACTGATCACTTTTTGTTATTTTAAATATATTAATTACCCACAATTAAAAATATACTGTGAGATTTTTTAGTAATCAGGAGAACCTTATGTGTTCATTATATTGTTTTTTTAGACATGTATTGCTCTTCAAATCTTTGGTATGGCCTCTGTTAACAGGGAGTGTGGTGTCGTCTATTGGAAAAATTAAACTACAAATGTTCAACACAGAGTCATGGTTCCAAATCAGAGAGAGGTTAAAATGCTGGGACATAGATCACTATTTCACAGTCTGATTCACTGGACACAGCAGGTGCAGTGGTATTCCTGAAGTGCATGCTTGCCTCTGAGAGCAGCATTTAGTTTTTGAAATTGTGATTTTACACACACCTGTGTATAGAGGATTTATATCAATAAAGTAATTTTTTACATGTATACATACTTTAAGAAACAAAAAATCCATCTTGTCACATTTCTCATAAGATTTGCTGCAGATGTTGCTTATAAAAATTGTTTTTATAATATTTATTCTTCTAAGAAAATATAAAACACACTGAAAAAAATACGTCTGTGTTATTCTGGGTATGTTACCATACGTAAACTCAATAATCGATAGTATATCGATAGTATATTTGGTACATATCATTTTTTAACATGATATCTTGAAAGTCAGTAGACTTTGGCCCAGACTCTTGGTTTACACACAGATCACTTCATGTATATCTAAAAGGTTCAGCTCAGTGCCGTACCAGTCTAGGTCTAGAACTGGAAGCAGTACAGCTCCGTCAGTGGGCAGCCTTACTCAGGGTAATTACTTTTGCTTCTATGTGCGTGAATATTTCTGTATGTTGTTTCTCTTGAAAACACAGGACTATGTTAGCTTCAGCCAGGTATGTGGCACAAACGGGAAGGACTGTGGTGCTCTGCGATGCAAACTTCTTTCACTTAGTATCTTATATCCACAGTTTGTGTATTCCAGTGGTTCAGAATGTTCAAGCAGAGATATGATTTTCAGAACTCAAATTTCGTGAGATACTTGGTGCTAACTTGAGTATCTCAGAGGCGTTGCTCATGATTGTCTAGATACGCCAGTTATCTGCAGAATTTATGCAGAACTGAAGAGATAATTGGCTCTCAGTAAAGAACAGAAGGGATTCAGACACTTAGGAAACAATCTCTGTAGTCATTAACAAAGGCCATATTTTGGATGAGAAAAGCAACTTTTGTAATTTTTTAAGACTCAGTACATTCTTCATAGATACTGGGTTTGGTGACAAAAAGACCTAGTGGATAATCTAGTGTTCCCTCCTGTAAATGACAAACTTCTGACTTAATTTGTTGTTCTGTGCTAATTTAAAAAAAATCAGCCAGTCTTCTACAGTCTTCACTTAAAGGTGATAAAAAATCCCAACTATTCTTTTTATAACTGTTCTAATTAATTACCATTGTTTGCAAAAAATAAGAAAAAAAAATTACACTTTGAATGTGTACTCACATTCCTGTATTCACAGGATTGTTTTTTACATTTTTTTATTTCCTCACTGCCTGTGCAGTGTTTTGCCCTTTCTTCAGTACATTTTATTACCTTACAGATATATTGCGGAAGAGGGGAAGGTCGTTATGGATAAATATAAGCAATTTTAAAATATAAATGTCTTAGGTGATAAATGCAGTAGAACTAGAAGGAGACCAGGTGCTTGAGATATAGAAGACAGTTGTTGCACTAAATGTAACAGAGGAAAATATTAATTCACAAAAAATGAGATGGAAACTAATGGAGCTGAATGGTTCTGTGAGTAATCTGCGTGGATTCCTTGATAGCAATAATTATGCAGTAAGAGCAGCTTTCTATGACAGATTTCAGTATCTACCTTGGTACGTTTTCAGAGGCAGAAAATAAGAAATAGGAGGGAGTGAACTCAGAAAAAGATAACCTGTAGTTTGAGCTGAGTTGCTTATTTTTTTATCGTCTTAGTTTGTACTGATGAGTTGTTCTTTAAAGGCATTTCAGGACTTGCAGTGCCTTATTATCACCCTTAAAGATGATGAAATGACATAACTGACTCAGGCCTAACATGACAGCATTTTGAATTTTATTCTATGTTAAGGCACAGCTCTTTTAGGATACATTTGCTTTTGGATTTAATATCTATGAGTAACTAGAGTGGCAGATATTCAGGAAGACTTTCAGATTCTAAAAGTACTTTTTTCTAATAAGACCCATGGGATCTCTAATTTTGCTTCAGAGTGGGAGTAATTTGACTTATATTTTAAACTTTGTCTCCAGCCAGAGTTGCATGCCAATTTCCCTTTATGCTATACAGAAAATTTAATTAGAGTCTTTCACCAGTTTGAACATTGCATTCCAATATGTGCTTTTCATTTTAACTACTCTAGTTACATGAAGTACTAAGAATTAGGAAGAGAAGTTAAATGAGAATTAGCTGCAGGGAGAAGTATTATTTCCTTCCTATTTCCAGTGCCTCCAAGTTTCTTCAGTGTAAATCTGGCGATAGTACTACCAACTGCTAGCCTAGTAAACGTGACTTCTGCCTTATTACTTGGAAGTGGCCACAGGCTTTTTGTTGATATGACAGTGGGGTTGTTTAGGACTTTTCTGAAGAGTCTTGGCCTGAGCTGATTTGAGCTTGTTTGAGCTCTGACAGTTGGCTACTGGTCAAGTGACTGTGTGACTGTCATTCATAGTAAAGGTCTGACAACTCTAGGCAGTTGCTGTGTAACATACATTGGCCCTCTGTGTTAATTGGGGCAGAGGAAGGCTGGGAACCAATAAGAAAAAAAGCAAGCTTTAAGAAAACATCAGCTAGCCCAAAGGTGATTCAAGACTGAGGCAGGGGAGTTTTATCAGTAACACCTTTCCAGGGATGACCTCAGGATACTGATGATTCACAATAAACATTTTCCCCTTCTGTTTTAAAAGAATGAAGTGCTGATCTCAGGACAGAGGGACACTGAAAGGGTGAACATAACACCAGAGAAAAAGGATAGATATTGGGAATATTAATTAAAGAATTTACTAATATTATTAATGAGGTTTTTCAATATTTAGACTGTTAGTCAGTTAAAGCATTAGTTGGACTAACAGTACCTTTTGGCTCCACATATGGGGTATTCGTTTCTGTCCCAACAGGATTTGGTGTGTAATCAGCTATACAATAATGTGGCATGTATGTTCTATGGATGATGATTTTCTGTTTGGTTCATTTATTAACACTAGAAAGGGTCAACAAGCTTCCTTCCCCTATTTTGGGCAGTAGACTTGTAAGTATAATAATTTGCTATATAAAATAAATGAAAAAATAAAATGGAAAAAATAACTGGTTATGAAACAGTAAGTTGTTGGAAACCTTCTAAGAGAAGTAAACTGTGTAAGCCTCTCACAGATAATGGTCTCAGTTATTCAGTTTTACTATTACCCAAAGAAGTAATTAGTCAGATACAAGTTGTATTCAATTAAGTTTAATTTAGAGTGAGCTGTGAAAGTACAGGGAAGAAATGTGCAGAATTGCAGGGAAAACAGTCAAATAATCACATTCATCCTTATATCTCTCAAGGGTCCTAAGCTCTCCAGCCAAGGCCCTCAGGGATTTGGGGTTCTTGAAGGAGACAGTACCCCACAGGTTTGCTTTAGCACATGCAGGAAAACAGATCCTGGTGTCAACCTTATCACAGCTTCTGGGCAACCAGTGTAAGTCCCTTTGGGGGAAGCCTCACCTGCACAGCCTGCTCAAGCTGAGGCTGTATCTTCTCAGTGCTTCATTCAAACCCATCTGCCTCTGCTGCTTTCTGACTGCCCTGACCATGGCTTGGTCTCATCAGTTACACCAAGGAGCTGTGAAACTGCTTGGTAGAAAGACCCATACGTTAACCATTGTGTGCAGGCCAGGTGAAGGTAATATGTATTTGTGTTATTTGTATGATCTGCTCAGGAAAATTGTGTTGGAAGCGTAAGGCCACTTTGTATATGAGATATTTACATCACATTTATGAATAATTGCTCCTTCCAAGTCCCTGACATCTTTATGAAAATCAGCAGCTTATGATACTAATCCTTCAAGCAATTGGGACAGCAAACACCGTCCATCAGTGTTATGTTTATTACTTTTGTCACGAACAACTCATTACTTGTATCATAGGCTAGTATTTCAGAGTATGTGTGTTTGGAAGTCTCCTTTTACCTTCCATCGTACTTCATTATTCCACAGAATCGGCAGATTAATTGAAAAATCTTTGACATATGAATATCTGGCTTTCTTATCTGCAGTCTACTTCTGAAGTTAAAAAGTATTTCTTAATCTTGGCAGTTTTAAACGTTTCATATCCACAATGCTACAAACTTTCATTAATCATCAGTTGGACCTTTATTCAGTCCTTAATGATCATACAGTGGTTTCTCATAGTTTTGCTTTGTATGACAGTAACTTCACTTCAAAATTGAACTTTTTCCAATATTGCAAAGGCATGACAGGCCTTTCATGTATTTCAACACTGACATTTTAAAACAAAGACCTTTTTTCAATCTTCCAAACATCATAATGAACTTGACAAAAAGAGTCATAGGGTGGATTATTTTTATCCCTCTAGCTGAAGAAAATTAAGCAATAAATTGTTAAAGTACTTTACAGAACAAAATTTTTTTCAAGATGACATAATACAGAACTTTTTTCCTCTCATTCCTAAACAATGGCTTATTGAGGTTTTCATTTGTTTCTTTTATAAACCAGAAATAAGTGATTGCAGTGGAGTTTCTACCTAAAAGCTTAGTTTAGTTCTAAATAGCTCATTAGGTTAAATTTGAAGAGTGGCAATTTACTGTTGTAAAAACAAAAAATCAGCTTTTTGTCAGTCGTTTGGCTACACTTCTGAGACAGGAAACGGCAATCAAGGCTGTATCTAGCTTCAAACCTGTCAATGTCCTGATTCTTCGTTAAATAAAATGCGTAGTCCTACTACGAAAAATTGTACAGGAATGGACCTTAGGAGCTAGGTCTTTCACTGACTTGTGCCTTTGTAATCACGTAAAACTTGGGTGATATGTTACCCTCAAAGCGCTAATAGAACATTATATGTTAGACAGTTTTCCTTTACTTTTCTGCTGCATATTTAACTTTGAGAAGGAGCTGGCTTCAGGGAGAGAAGTCTTTGACTTCTTTCCTCCTTCAAGAGCGAATTAGTACTGTTTACTTTCTCATCTGAAAGACATGTTCTGTCGTGCCTTGTGACATTGAACTATGGCAATGCAGAATATTAACTAAATTCCCTCTTTTGTTTTCTTTCTTGATATGCTTTCTGCATTTCCAAGCTAATCTTTTATGGTGTTATTTCTTGTTATCATCACTTGAAGACTCAACTGGGAAATTTTGTGTATTTGATACTGAAATTACCTTTCAAATTAGTCTGTTTTCTCAAGCCAGTCTGTTATCTCACTAAATGGTCAATTTCTGAATCATCCAGGGAATTAATGATTCAGGTGTATTGGATGCGCGCACAAGAGTAGCCCTGATACCCACCTACAGCTTGAGTTTCATACATACAATTAGATGAAAAATTCCACTTACATGAAAGTTCTATAGCTTCTGTCACAGAGGTGTCTCATTAAGTCTTTCTCTGTCATACATATACACTAAGACTATATATGTTAATGCTGCATAAATGTAAGTTGCAACTAAAATTCTAGGAAATCCACAGCTCTTAAAATACTTGCTTTCATGTGATTTTAATAGTTATATATTTATATATTCCTTTAGAAAAGAATAGTTTACAGATAATTATCCATCGTGTTGACCTATCTTGTTATCCAAAGATAATTGAAAATGTCTATGAGCATGTAACATTTACTTTATACCTTCAACAGAATTAAATCCTGAAGTTCTTAGTTTAGACAGCAATAGATTTTATAAGAGATAGAAGAGGATTTTTCTGGCTGTTTGACAATATATGTCACAGTGTCCTGGCTCTGAAATGATTTAAATAATTTGGATAGAACATTTCAAGGCAAAAAAAAAAAGTGAGGGGGGGAAAAAAAAAGGCCAGTACCCAAAGTTGTCATGCAGTAGACATTCATATTTATGACTACCATTAAGACACATTAATCTCATCACTGGAATTGAAAACATAAAAGGGTATTGATAGGAATAGTCATACAAAAAACGTAATTTGTTCAGTGCTTGACCATAATGTTAATGGTTAGGTTAGTGTCTGAACCTCAATGTAAACATCTTACTATCTGGGTTGATGGAATAAGAGGGGTATGTTAATTTAATTATTAAATCCTTCAAGATATTTCAAATCAAGCAGTATTTTAAATATTCAGTCAGTTTCAGCTTTGCTTCTTTAATATCAATCTGGTACTTTCTAAACAGATCTGCAGTTACTAAATCAATGACTTGAGTTTTCAGTCTTGTATCCACAAATGAACGTCCTTACATCTCCATTGTGGGGTGGATCTTTTTACAAAAGACGTTCATTATGAAGCTTGTTACAAGAATTACTGGTTTTTAGGATCAAGGCAATCACGGAGAACAAAGGAAAGGTTGCTAGAAGTCTTTGCTAATGAGTATGTGTTGTGTGCAAATACAGGAAACACAATAAGCTGTAAGTGGTTAATACTTCACATTTATGTTTAATACTCCTGCTCCCTAATTTAACCAAAATATAACCAAGCCAAGTAAGTTACTTGTCAGATGCTATTTGGTGCTGCACTCAGCACCAAAACAAGCCCCTAAGATTTTTGTGATGAGATCTATGTGAGCACCTAGTCATGCCAAGATGTATGTCTGTGACAGCCTAAGGATTTGGTAGCATTAGAAGGGGTTTCAGCAGTTCCTATAGATGGAATATCAACCTCAAATTCCTGTTCTGATCAGTTGAATTTCTGTGAATCTCCTGGCTTGTGAGGAAATGTATGAACTTCATGAAAAAGTTTCATGTAAAAAACCTTTCTGTGTATTCCAGCAAAAATACTTTTTCTATTTGGAATCTGTTTTGCCACATTTAATGCCTAAACTAAGATTTGTATTAGCGGGGCTTGCGTGCTTGTTAATTGATAATAATTTTTCTTCTAAATTAAAATTCACATTTTTCAAATAAATCAATTTGTCTAAAAGAATACTGTGTTCCCAGAAAACAGGTTTGCAAGCTGACAGAACTTATAATGGCAACTGGCAGAAAAGGATTTCACTGTCACTGATTTCTGCTCCAAACAACACACAAAACTTAAATTCTACTACCATTCCATACAGATTAAAAAATAAAAAAATGTAATTGGGCACTTAACTAGAGTGAGAACTACCTTTTAAACTCTTTTTCCTCTCCTATCCTTCATAAGCATGTTTTGTTGTCTGTATCCTTCCTCAAAGTTTTTACACATTTGTTCACTGATCTGATTTTGAGCCTTGACTGGACCTTTTCAACCTGGGCACTTTTTGTCTCTCTTCATACCTGTATCATGGCTAAATGACATCTTTTGTTTGTGTATTATACACTACATTTTATCTGACTAATCCAGAATAATCTTCTGAGCCACTTCTTAACAAGATGACTCTCATTGCATATAAACAATGTACGAAAAAGATTAAAGCAATTGGTTGTGAATTTGTCCATCATTACTGTAGGAATGAAGAATGTCATATCTGTGAAGTTTTTCTCAAATCAAGAATTTTTGTTTTATCATTTCTGTCATCTATTAATCATCATTTATTTGTCACCTGGCTTTAAAGAAAATTACTGTTCTTTCTGTTTTAATTCCTCTCTGTAAGAACTGTAGTTTTAGACGTTTTTTAGTTATTAGAGCTGGTTTGGTACATGAACAAGACAGGGATTTTTAAACTATTTGTCAAGATTATAGCTAGCTGGCAATGGGCATCTCAAATGTTAAAGTAAGTGTATAGTATTTTAGGTATGTTAGTATGTCTCTGGAAGAAATGGGAAATATGCACTATGTTATTAAAGACCCAGAGAAACCAACCCTGAATTCCGTTTTGCAACATAGTGGGAATTGCGTGTTTGATTTTTGAGGGAGAATAAAATATTAATTGATTTCAGGACCAGAGTTAGCCTAAAGCAGGATGATTTTTGAAAATTATCTCCTGAATAGGAGGCATGATGTTGTAATGCAGTCCAAGAAGAACAGAATTTTAATTCTGAAAAATGTTAGTGCCTTGTTGCTTCTCTAAACTGTGATTTACCCACAGTCTCAAGCCCAGTGAGGTGCAAGGATGGGAACTTCACTGACACATCTACATGCACAGCCTTACACTTTTACTCATCCCTTGATTAGCAGCGTAGATGCGCTATTTCAGTAAGCACTTCTTTTTTTCAAATACATTTTTCATTAGATAACAGATTTAATGACGTTTAATGGAAATATTTTTGACTATACATAGTGGTGAGATACTTTAAATCTGTGGTTCACAACCAGTAACCTGAAGAGTCTCGATGCACGTGTCTAAGAGCTTGCGAACGTCAGTTGCAGAAGGGAAGCCTGTTGTCTGTTGACTTCAATTTGCTATGCAGGAATATGTGCTGTTTTGGGGGGAGTTACATTTTTTGAACTATAAAAAAAGATGAGACAGCTTCATTTTCTTTATGGTAGAAATGGTGTTTTCCTTTGAATTTTAGGCAAATATTGTAGATGATGCAGGGTAGCTATGCTGGGAATAATAGCTGGCACAGAAGTAGATTGGGCTGCCAATGCATTATAGTAATAGTGAACAGCTTTGTAATTTGCTGAGAAGATAAATTGATGCGAGAAAATGGGGAGTTATATGAGCAGAATAAGCTGTCATTTTCTGCCAGTTGCCACTATAAATCCTGTCAGCTTGCAAACCTGGTTTCTGGGAACAATCCCATAGAAATCATGAACTGTAAAGATCAGATTTTAGGAACTGTGAATTTAGTTACTACTCAGATGATAACATGTGTTTAGTTAGAATCATTTTACGTATAGCTGTGAAGGACACGTGGGCTAATGAGTAATTGATTGGATAGCTAAACTTAACTAGATATTAGATATTTTAAAAATAGTATTTTACCATGAGCATATTTAAATGTCTAGGTTGTAATTTTCTCATGCCATGGACAATAAAGTTGCAGTTTATTTTTCACGTTTTTGTGACTATTAAAGAGAAACCTTATTATATATAAGCAGAATATGTACCAGTCGAAATAGGTGCTAGGAAATGTGTTTTATAGCCTTATTCTTGTTTCAATTTTTCAGTAAGACCTCTTCCAGTAATAGGTTTATTCTCAAATACGTAAGCAGTGAAAGGTCGTTGCCTCTGTATTGCTTAACAATTACTCACAGAGTGAGAATTTAAAGGAGCTATTTTGTCGTGGAGCGTTAGGTAATAGTATTATACAGAGAAATAGCTGTACCAAAAAGGACAGCTAATTAAACCTCTACCTTCCAAAAACCAAGCCTTGCACTGAAGTATACTTCTTACATTTGTAACAAGGTATTGGTAACAATTTAAGTAATTTTATGACTGTTAGGAAGTGTGCTTCATACTGAAATTCACAATGACAATGCAGAAAGATTATTTTGTTTTTTCTGATAAAAAGGTGTAGGCTTCTGCCTCTGAGGCTGAATAAATGTTACAGCGCAGTTCTCTCTTGAATCAATACAGAGCAATAATGTGCAAATGCAATTTTATAGCAAGCTAAAACAATGTTTACATATTGTAAAGCTAACCAGAAAAGGAAATACATCTGGTTTGGGTGAGTTGTTTTGCATGAAATTCTGCATATCAGTATTGTACATATATTTAGGAAATTTCCAGTGTTTTGGAAGAAAAAAGCTTGATACTGACCGGGTGGCAAATCAGAAAAAGAGAGCTAAAAGGCTCACCAAGCCCAGCACCGGAATAACTGGGCAGTTAGGGAGCCCATTCCTAGCCTGTCAGCAAAGTCGCATCAGGCTGACTGGCCAGGAGAATGGCTAAGCAGCTGGTTTCACCAGAATGCACATTTCAGCTGATCTTACTGACTATCACAATTTCACATCACAAAACCCAATCTGATATTAGATTATTTGGTAGTAAACGATAACTGAGTACAATTCATTGATATAAAAATGAGTCTTTTCCCTGTTAACGCGAAGCAAGAAGGATGCTCTGCTTAGACAAATGATTTGCATGGATCTTGAGAACTGGAATCTCTCTGCCAGAGACTGTGAGCTACTAAAATCCAGACTCATGGAGTACTTAGGTGTCAAAAAAACCGTAAATAATCTTGGGAGAGAATTGGAGAGTTTGAAGTTCCCTTTTTATGTCTTCTGTCTACACTCTTAACCATTGCAGGCTGGAACACTTCAGTTTCCTTCTGGCTTCATGAATACATTGATCCTTTTGCAAAATGGCACATTAGTAATATGAATGATAGAAAGTGCGCATAAATGAATACACATTTGTGTCGAAACTTCCTCTCTGTACACATCATCTTGTGTCAAGGATGATCAACTAAAGTGACATTTTTGAATTCCTACTCTTTTGTCAAAAATAAGGATTAAACTGATATGCTCGGTTTCCTGGATAAGTATTGTAATTTCTTATTGGCAATATATATTTAACAACAACAAAATAATCAAGAGACACCATCAGTACTGTTTCTAATTATGTTTTTCATACTTTGTATTAAGGATAGTATTACTGGCTTGAACCTGTCAGAGGACTACACAATACCTAGATTTTACATACCAACTATATGAATCACAGAATCATAGAACTGTTTTGACTGGAAGAGACCTTTATGATCGTCGAGTCTAACCGTTAACTCAGCACTGCCAGGTCACCACTAAACCATGTCCCTCAGTATCACATTTATACATCTTTTAAATACCTCTAGGGTTGATGACTCCACCACTTCCCTGGACATCCTTTTCCACTATTTTACAATCCTTTTGTTCAAAAACTTTTTCCTAATATCCAACCCAAACCTTCCCTGGTACAGCTTGCGGCCATTTCCTCTCATCCTATTGCTTGTTACATGGGAGAACAGACTGGCCCCCACTTCGCTACAACCTTCTTTCAGGCAGTTGTAGAGAACAAAAAGTCTCCCCTGAGATTTTCTCCAGTCTAAACAACCCTAGTTCCCTCAGCCACTACTTTTAGACTTGTGCTCTAGACATTTCCTCAGCTTTCTTGCCCTTCTTTGGACACACTCCAGCACCTCGGTGTCCTTCTGGGAGTGACAGGCCCAAAACTGAACGTAGTATTTGATTCACAGTCTCAACAGGGCCAAGTACAGGGGGACAATCACTTCCCTACTCCTGCTGGCCACACTATTTCTGATACAAGGCAGGGTGCCTTCTTGGCCACCTGGGCACACTGCTGGCTCATGTTCAGCTGCCTGCTGACCAACACTCCCAGGTTATTTTCCACCAGGCAGCTTTCCAGCCACCTTTCCCCAAGTCTGTAGCATTGCATGGGGTTGTTGTAAACCAGGTGCAGGACCTGGAACTTAGCCTTTGTTGAACCTGGTACGATTGGCCTTGGCCCATCAATCCAGCCTCTCCGGATCCCTCTGTAGACCCTCTATACTTTCAAGCAGATCAGCACACCCACCTAACTTGGTGTCATCAGTAAACTTGCTGAGGGTGCACTCCATCTCCAGGTCATTGATAAAGATATTAAAGAGAACAGGCCCCAGTACTGAGTCCTGGGGGACACCACTTTAACCACTTGTGTTAAAGCCACCAAGTGGATTTAACTCCATTTACCACAACCCTTTGGGCCTGGCAAACCAACCATTTTTTTTTTTTTTTTTTTTTCTCCCCAGTGAAGCCCCTGTTCCTTGACGTGTTGTATTTATAGGGTCACGTAGAAATGACTGGTATTTCTGGGGGGCAGAGGTGAGGGGGGCACACCAAAAAAAGGGTACTAATACAACTACTAATGGTTATACTAACTAATAAATTGGTACCTAATACAATACTAACATTCAATACTAATGTAAGAACTGCCTTATCCATTCACTATGTCCTTTTGCAGTTGCATAACACTGTTATTTTTTTTTTAATATAACCATAACCATCCAAGTTCTTTGGATCTAGGATTTTGAGTAGATGTCTTAAGCTTAAAAATGTTAGCTTTGATATGTTCTGCAGCTGAAATAGATAAGGTCAGCTGATGTGTTTCTATAGTATAAAAACATTCTAAAGCAAATATTTGAAAGAGCTTTAGTGGCCCATGGTGCCAGTGAAGCATTTTGTCATTTATGTTAGTGTGTGAGGGAAAGAAGGTGCTAGCACAGCTTCAGAAATGTGGAAAGTGGTCTTAACCATGTTCTGGTTTTAGGTAGCATGGTTGGGAAAAGATGGAAATACTGCTACCTGTAAACTGCTATTCTTTCAAAAGTCTTCCTCACAAAATAATATCTATACAGGCTTATTAGTCATTTATTTAAGCAATTGCGCTTTTTTTTTCACTTAAAAAATGACTTCTAAATTACTTGCTTTATTATGAATATGGGTGACTCTAAATGTGCCTTGATCATTGTCTTGATCATTGTCTCTAACAGCGCTAAAACTGAAAATCTAGAAGTGTTTAATGGTGGAGTGAGGCACGTTCCTTAGGCCTGACCCCCAAAAGAAATTTGGTTTACTCTGAGAATAGAAGTAGTTTTTTTCAGTGTTGTGAATGTCACTTGCCCATTCACCTCTGGCACAATTTTGAGGTAAGGCTATAATAATATGGGGAAATCAGGGCTACCTCCTGATCTAGGAACTGTGCACATACAATGAAAAAATGAGAAAAATGAGTGTTGAGTACAGAATGAACAGGATAAAACTGCCTTGCAAGCCTTTAGGAAGGCAAGAAAAGCCCTAACATTTAGCATTAATTAATATTTTCCATGTCAAGTTTTTAAGCTTCGGGCTTCCATCTGATCTGGAATTTAAAGCATAGACAGAAAAAACTTCTATTTGCCATACTGTTTTGAGAATAATTGCTGAGCACAACAGAAGTATCACTGTAAGACTGGTATTTTTGTCAGTCTTGCATAAGAGTTAAAAAAGTCTGAATAATGTGTCCTGAGTTTTGCCTTTGAACGAATGGATGAATTTCTTTTAGAATAAGCTCATCAACACCTTTCGGTATCTGCAGATGCAGTTGTACTACTCACCCACTGAAAATTTTGAAGAGATAAAACTGTAGGAAGCTGGGCCTCTGGTCATTATTAAAGGAGGGTCATAACTCAGGGTTAAGAATATAGTTTCCAAATCAAACCAAATTCTCTAGCTAAATTTTTAATTGAAATTTTTGAAATTGATAGAATCAATAACATGAATGTTCTTGGTTCTGGTTTCCAAAGCTAACACACATCTTACTCAATGTATCGTTTTTAATAAAACAGTTTAATAAGGGAAAGAATGAATGAAAGCTCTAAATTAGTTTTATACAAGACAAGATTGTTCCATATAAAATATTTATTGATGCTTGTGGTTTGTTTTATTGGCTCTTAGCCACTTCTTTCCCCAAAGCCACGTGTTACAGAAATTGGAGAAGGGGCGATTTGTATAGAAGCTTGCTTCTTGGTTTACTTCAAGTCATAAGGTATCTTATGTCATAAGTCATAAGGTACCTTTGCCCTAGATTCTATGGCCCTGCTTGGCAGGGGGGGTTGGACTTGATGATCTCCAGAGGTCCCTTCCAACCCTTAACATTCTATGATTCGATAAAATAAAACAGAAGTCTTTCCCTTTGAGGGAGCTAAGAATACATTTAGTGAGTAAGGGGCTATTGCACTTAGAAGTATGCTTTAAATTAAAATGATGTGATTATATGTTAGAGGAGGGACTGCTATCAAATGAAACATGGGTTGGTTGTCATAAGCAGAAATTCAATCTAGGCTTCTGAACCAAAAAAACCATTAATTTTCACAGCCTGAGCTGACCAGCTTATTAGCTCCAGGTGAAGACTGAGCTCAAATTTAGGTCTAGTTACTATATGAGGTCAAAGAAGCAAAGAACAAAAATTTGGTCTCCAGAGACTTGCCATTATTTTATTGAATTTCCTGTTAATTTTCATTACTGTCTTGGCTAGTTGTGCTTTTGCATACAATTTTGCATACAATACGATTCCAAACCTTGAAACAAACATTAAGCCACAAAATAACTCTTGGGAAGTGGTTTGAACTTCAGATGGGCAAATGCTGTTGTGGACAAGGGTAGATACTGACAGTGATGCAAAGAATAGAAGTTTAGAGGATGCCACTGTTCTGTCTGATTTAAGCTTTAGGCTTTTACTGGTGATAGTCCAAATACTTAATGTAATAAGTTTATTTGCACATACACTCTTTAAAGAAACTAAGATGTCTAATGAGAATATGTTGACACAACTTGAAGTGGAATAGAGTAAGAATATTTTATTTAGATAGTGAAATATTATGTTTTGATTTAATTTTCTTGACTTTGAGTATATCTTATATTTGTTAAAATTACCATATTCATCTACCTTTTCTACAAAGATTTTCGTAGGACAGCTGGAAAAAACCCACAACACTAAAAATGAAGTACTGTTTCAGCACAGGGCACTGTATAAAATTCTTCAGAATTCTTATTAGATAAGAAATTTAAAATGGTCAAATTACTTTTACTTGAAAAAAGTAAAACATTCATTTTCTTAGAGAATTCAAAGCAAAAATTTCTCATGTAATACAGAGGGCTAGGGGAGGAGTGTGTATTCCAGAAGACTATGTACAGCTGTTCAGCAGGCAGTGCTGATTGATTTTAGTTGTGAAAGCTAGAGCTCTGAACTTGCAGAATTTTTCTCACAATTTTGTTTTGGTTGCTGGTCTACTAGGTTAATGAAGTTGCTTTCCCTGCCTGTGCATGAGTTTCTCTGTAAAATGGAGATAACAATACTGATAATGACATTATTGCATTTTGCAAGGTCAATTCAAAGGTTAGATGAGAAGATTTGAAGTCCTTTGTAAAGACAGGGAACTTCTAGAACAGAATCTGCTCATTCTCTCACTTGTGGATTGACTGAATAGCTTTCAGACTCATTTCATAACAGACTGATCATTCTGTGATCTAGAAAAAAACAACACCAAACACCTCTGATTCAAACCTTCCTAATGAGCAAGTCAGGATGAAGTCTACAGTAATTGGAGTAATGTCCTGACAATCCAGATAATTTTGTATACTGGGTCTATGGACCTGGAGTTAATTTTCTTCATAGAAGCCCGTATGGTGCTGTGGTTTGGATTTGTAACTAAACCAGATTTGGTAACACAGCAGTGTTTTGGCTACTGCTGAGCAGTACTCTCACAGCATCAAGACTTTCTTTTTCTTCCAACTCTGCCTGCACAGTGAGTAGGCCAGGGATACAGAAGATGCTGTGAAGATACAGACCCAAAACAGCTGACCCAAATTGATGAAAAGGATATTCCATACCACAGAACTTCATGGTCAGCAATAAAAAATGAGGAGTGGGGCTTTGGGGCAGGTGGCCATTGCTTGGAGACTGGCTTGATTGATCTACTTGTGGGATGTGGTAAATGACAGCCTTTGTATCACTAGTTTTTGTTGTGCTTTTTTCTCCCTTCTTTGCTTATTAAACTGACTTTTGAAGAGTCTTTATTTTAACCCAGGAGTTTTCTTGCCTTTGCTCTTCCTTCTCTCTCCTGTGTCATGCTTTTAGGGGCAGGGACGGAAGTGAGCAAGCAGCTGTGTGGTACTTAGCTGGGGTCAATCCACCACAACTCCCTGATTTTCACGTACTCTTAAAACCTAATTTTCATATTCACCGAAGTGATGGGGTATTTCTTGTTTCTTTCTCAAACCTAAGCTCTCTTGTTCCCTATCTTGAACACAAAAGTCACAGGGTACAATCCTTTTCCTGGTGCTGGCAGCAGTGTTCTGCCTAACCTGTTAACTGACCTGGACAGACACAAACTGTACCCTGAGTGTCATGTACTTGCACCGTGACAGTGCTGTGCCGGATCGGTGACGTGATTCTGGTTTCTGGATTAGCACTAATTTGTATCCAGTCACTTGGTCATGCAGTGTGGACTGTCTTGTCTGTTTGTGCTTGTCATAACATAACTATTCCTTGATAAATAAAAAGTACCACAGGGGACGTGTCAATAAATGTGTGTTTGAAAAAGCTGGTTTTTCATACAAGACCTTTATCAAAGCTTTATGAAAATCTGCTGATAATTTGTAAATATTTTAATAATTATTTCTATTTGTTTGTTTTAATTCAGGCTCTCTGGAATGAATATACCTCCTCCAGTTATCAGCAACAAAAACTGGCTTAGACTTCATTTTGTAACAGACAGCAATCACCGTTACCGTGGATTTAGTGCTCACTACCAAGGTACATTTAAAGAAATACATTTTTTGTTGTGGTGGTTTTTTTTTTTTTTTAAAAAAAAAAGTACCCAAGGCTGTAGACGAAATAGGAAGAGTCATTTTAAAAAATCCTCATGTGTAGATTGTATTTGCATAAATAATAATTTCAGCAGTGCAACCTGTTACATCAAATTACAGTATGTTAGAGTATGGTTAGTGTATCTAAATGCAGTTATAAAAAAAATTACAGCAGATACCTGCTACACTTTATTCTAGGCAAGTACTTAGCTTTTAAAATGATCCTAATGTTCTGAAAGATAATTGTGTAACAGATACAGAAATAATGTTTTTATCACTAAAACACGTATTTGCCTCTATGGTTGTATAAGTCATCTTTGTAAAACAGTGAGAAAGTTTCTATTTACTCATGTAGCTTTTAATCAGCATTATCTCTTACTCCCTATTTCAGAATACATTGTGCTATTAAGCATTTAATTAACCTGTAAGATCCTTATCTGCTGTTTTTATGAACAAGCATTATTTTGAGTAAGAGTGAAAGCATGTGAAGCATTAACTTGGGACTATCACCATTTGGAACAAGGTCATTCTAATGATGAAGTGCTAATGAAAACTGAGCTTCATTAGTGTATGGTAATACTGTCTGCTTTTTCACAAGCATTACTGTAAATATTTTTCAGTATCAACAGCGTATCAATGGATCTTCAGGGAACAGTTACCCTTTATGTGCTTTTTTGCTTTTCTATTTATCTGGCAAAAAAAAAAAATCACGGCATTCTGAATGAGATTAGTTCAGGAATTTCTTTACATTTCTCTATGGGAAATTTAGCATAGGAAGAGATTAGCTACATAAATTTTTGTAGAAACTGATAAATCAACTAATGTAAAAACTGTAACTAACAAAAGACTAGGCCTAATTTTTTTTATGTAATTGATTTTTTGTAATAGTAAACTATTTACAACTCTGTGTAATTACCTCAGATGACATAATCTATACAACAGAGCAAATTTGATTACTATTTCAGTGAATATTGTATACCTCTAGTTGGGCTTCCTGAGTTCATAAATGTTCTGGAATGTGTATTCTGAGCGAATTTAGGTAAAAGGAGCCTTCCTGCTTCATCTCCAGGGCTGCTGTAATTGTTTATAAAAAGCAGTGACTCATTTTTTGCATGGTATCCTTCATACCAAATATGATTAAACACACTCTTTGCTGGGAAATTGCAAGCTTATGGGACTGCTAAAAGATACAAAGTAGGAACTTTCTCTATTCAGTCCTTCCCCACAACTGAGAAATATGATAACTATTTTGGTGGTATATGTGAAGTGATTTAGATGATGTTCATTTTGAACTACTGAGAAAAGGATAAAAAAGTGTCTCAGATGACATAGAAACTTGCATTCCTGCCAAAAGTGTGAGGTAATAAGTAATGAAAGGGAATAGTCTTTTGCTTAGTTCTAAAATGTGTTTTCTGCAAGTTGCATAAAGTGAGTTGGTAGGTGTGGGAGACTGAATACACTGTGTATCTTGTATTTCTCTTTACCACCTAAGTTTGTAGTGAATTACATTATGTGGGTTTTTTTACTATTTTTTTTTTTTACTATTTATTTTTTAATGGTATATTGCTGAGCATATGTTAAAGTGCACTATATACTAAGTTATGAAATGCTGCAGTAGTCCACTATGCTTAAAATGAAGAAATATCTTTCACAACTCTGGAAAGAAAAATGTAGGCAATAATTAATTCCAGCATGTAAAAACATTAAGTGTGCATACCCAACCAGATATGATCCTTAAAAATTAACCTTGGTAATAGAGAATGGAAAATGAATTGTTAGGTAGTAGGGAGGAGTGGTTTCTGGGTTATGGCAGGATAAAGGAGAGAGTGTTAAGAAAATTAATAAACACATAAAAAAATCTTTCATACACTTAGAAAACTAATTAAAATGTAGAGCACTGAAATATTTATTTTTTCAGTTAGAGACAGCTTTAATACTTCTTATAAAGACCGTTTTCAAACAGTAATTTCACTGGTGTGCTGACATGAGCTGTCACAAAAGCAGATAACTGATAAAAATTTTAAACAAGAAGTATTTTAAAGAACCATGTAGTACAGATACATCTACCTATTTTTCTTTTCAGGAGTTTATTTCTGCATCAATTTTGAGAGGTTGCCTGTTAATCCTTTCAATAGCTTGTATGGTACTACACTGTAGTAACTTGAAAAAAATTGCTCTTTCTGATTTTAATTAACATGTAACTTCTTTCTGACTTCCCTTCTGTCACTAGAACCATAATCAGCAATTTCTCACCACTTCATCTACTTTAACCTTCTTTATTCTATTGTTGCATCTTTCCAAGTAGCCAGATTCCAAGTTCTGAACTTCAGAACACTACATAATTCTTACTCTGTCACTGTTTCACCTGATCACTCCCTTGACTTGCTGGTTGTGTTTGCACAACTGCACATTTTGTGCTGGTATGTTTGGGTGGTGGTTTGACCCTCAATAGCAGCGAAGTACCTTCACAGCCACTTGATCATTCCATCCTCACAGTGGAACAGAATATAGGAGGGACAAGATTGAGAAAACTCATGGGTTGAAATGAAGACAGGAAAAATCACCCAGCTAGTGTCATGGGCAAAACAGTCTTAATATAAAACATTTAAGTACTGATTTAGGTGTTCAGAGCCAAAGACAAATAGTTAAACAATTAGGGAAAACACCTTTCCTCTGCCCTTTTACAGGCTTAACTTCATTCCAGACACCTCTCCTTCCTCACCTTTACTGCACCACAGATAGTTTGTCTCTTCAGTAATGTGACAGGCAGTGCGGGAGATTCAGGTCAAGGTGTAGGAGTTTTTGCTGGTCCTCATTTCATACTCTTTTCTTCCATCATTTCTTCCTTCTTACTCATCTTCTCTGCTCTGATGAGCACTGACTATGAGCCACAGTCTCTTAGGGGGAGAACCTGCTCCAGCATGGGTTATCTGTGGGCTCTGGTCCCTTTGAGTGTGTTACGAGGTCTGGAATGGAACACTCCTTCCTGCTCTGGCATTTTCACAGAGATGCCACAAATTCTGTTGATGGGTTCAGGTGAGTCGATTGCAGAGTCAGCTGGAACAAGCTATGACCAGCATGGGGCAGCCCTTGACTTCCCATCACAGAGGTCACATGCGCAGTCCCCCCTCCCCTACCAAACTCTGCCATTTATACCAATTACAATCTGAAAAAAAAACCTTGCTGGTTGTTGTATATGAACAAAAGAAAGTAGACAAGTTTTATGGCCAGTTTTTAGGTAGAGTATGAATCAACCAAATCTTCTTTGCTTCTGTTCTCTTAAATTTATGAAAATTGCTTTTTTAAGATTCTTTTTCACAAGGCAGCCTCACGTGGCCAAGCTTCAGTGTAATGTCTAAAGCTACTGTGGCCTAGACATTTGAAAAGAAGACTAAAAGTGATGCAATGCAAAGTCTTAAAATCTAGCTGCATATGAAAAAGAAACACAATGGAAAACCTAGGGTATTACATAATCTTTCATAAACATCGTTTTCATTTCGTTAATTATCATATTTTGTCCAATTTTATGTTTAATGCCTTGCAAACACCTTTGAAAATATTCAAATTGGCTTATATAGAACAAATTAAATTTACTAAGGTACATGAAACTATAATAGGCATTTTAATTCACAAAAAATACTGAATTACATAGTATTTAAAAGGTGTTAGTAAGTTATAATCACAGTGATATATGTCAATTAGAAGGAAAAAAAAAGTTTCCCTCCCCAGGTTGTGGTGTCATAACCATGACACGCTTTTTCTTGCTTGTCTGATCACCCGTGTTTCAGCACTTCTTTCTGTTCACTGAGGATTCTTTGTCTTGATGTTTTCTGTCCTTATTGCTTCGTTAAAACTCCTTTGAGTTAGAAACTGCTGGGTGAAGTAGAACCAAAGCTTCTTTGGATCTTCCTGAAGCTGCTGCTTTAATGTATCTTTGCAGTGGTAATCCTTGTTTGCCATTTCTAAAATTAGTTGCGCTTTTTTGCTCCATCCGCTTGCAGTTGCTGTAAATGTTCCTTTTGCTTGCTGCTTTCTGTCAGCTACTCTTGGCACTCACTTTGCATCACTTGCGCATGAATTCATAATATTATCTAAGTGGATAGAAGAGACTAAGTTAGTTTCACAGATTCCAGTCTTACAGGCTGGCGTACAAAACTTCAGTATTCTTCATGCGAAGCATACCTGAGCTCTGAAGGGGCTTTTGGAAAATAATTCTTCATTTTCTGATAGTTAAAAATTACTTTAACAATGTATAACTTCGCTATCTTTTGAGATCCAGCATCCTTTGCCTCTCTCTCCCTTCTTCCTCCCTTAAAGCTCTGGGAGGTTTCAGTAGTAGCCTTATACTTTCTGTTTATTATTATTTCACTTGTGAAATCAATTTCTTAACTGCTTGTGCTTCCTTGGACCTTTCCTTTATCTCTGTTTAAGCCATGTACAAACTAATGCTTCTACTATGAGCAAAAGAGTATCGTATATGTCAATTGAGTACATAATCACATCTGCCTTCCATTAAGAGTCTTTGCGTATAGGAAAATAACAGATGAAGAGATGAAATGGATCTATGAGATTTTCAGAACAGAATAAAATAAGCTGACATGCTTGTGAAAAGAATGGTTGCTCTGCTTAATACTTGACAGACAACTACGCAGAGCTGAAGTTGGATAAATGCCAGCACTTTCAATGTGCAATGTAATATGGAGAAAACCGATGTTGGAAAGTTCTCCCTTTCTCTACTTGGTTTTCCATTTTTCTTTTCTTTTTTTGTCTGTCATTTTTCATATGACTAGAAATGTGTCTTCATTCAGAAATGATTTATGAAGTTAGTCTTCAATTTTTTTGCTGGTTTTGCTTTGAGAGAAAATTTGAAGCAATTGGCAATCAGGTGAGGAACAAAGTGCAAGGTCCTGCACTTGGGCCACAACAACCCCATGCAACACTATGGGCTTGGGGAAGTGTGGCTGGAAAGCTGCCGGGCAGAAAGGGACCTGGGGGTCTAATTGACAAGTGGCTGAGTATGAGCCAGCAGTGTGCCCAGGTGGCCAAGAAAGTCAATGGCATCCTGGCTTGTATTAGAAATAATGTGACCGGGAGAAGTAGTGAGGTGATTGTCCCCCGGTACTCAGCACTGGTGAGGCCACACCTTGAGTATTGTGTCCGGTTTTGGGCACCTCAATACCAGAGAGATACGGAGATGCTGGAGTGAGTGCAGAGGAGGGCAATGAAGCTGGTGAAGGGCCTGGAGAATAAATCTTACGAAGAGTGATTGAAGGAACTGGGACTGTTTAGTTTGAGGAAGAGGAGGCTAAGAGGAGACCTTGTCACTCTCTACAGCTACCTGAGAGGACATTGTAGAGAGGTTGATGCTGGCCTCTTCTCACAGGTAATTAGCGATAGAAGAAGGGGGAATGGCTTTAAGCTGCAACAGGGTAGGTTTAGACTGGACATTAGGAGAAAATCTTTCATGGAAAGAGTAGTCAGATACTGGAATAGGCTGCCCAGGGAGGTGGTTGAGTCACCGTCCCTGGATGTGTTTAAGGGTCGTGTAGATGTGGTGTTGGGGCATATGGTTTAGGGGAGAACTTGTAGAGTGGGGTTGATGGTTGGACTCGATGATTCCAAGGGTCTTTTCGAACCTGAATGATTCAATGATTCTATGAAAATAAGTAATACTAAATTGCCTCATCATGGCTAGAGTTGCCAGAAGGGGAAAACTGTCTTTATCGGGTTTTTTTCAGAACATCTAACAATTTATACAGAGTTTGTAATTAATTCTTTGTCTTAAAAGCTGTTGCAGCAACCATTATGCAGTACTATTGCCAGAAGACTCAGCAGTCATAACAAATTCTTAGGTGAGATTCAGCTCCAAGACGTCAAGTTGTAGATGTTTCTGTAGTGTAACCTGTAGGTTTAGAGACACTTAGAAGTATCTAAATGCCCATTAAAGTTGGGAAGCTGTAGGCCACAGTTCAGCTGTACAAGAGTATATATGCACTGGCATATGAAAATATCCAGGATATCCAAGATGTTTTTATGGCAGTGATAGAAGTGCAGAGGCAGACAAACCAAGGTCTTGCAAAGCAGTATGCTATGAAGTAACAACATTGTTCTGACCCAGACGTGTATGGGCAACTGACTCTTCCCCATACCTAGGCAATCCTGTCAGTGCAGGTTGCAGAGTGATTCATCTGACCACGTGCCAGGGCTGGGGTAGAGGAGCTCTAGAGTAAGTTGGACATCTGCATGGTGCTGCCAAATAGGAATTTACAGGAGACCATGCTATTCCGGCACAGAAAGTAGAAGATGGGGAAGAACACCTAAAATGACAACAAACAGCATTTAGACAGCTGGTATGTCCTGTTCAGAGCATGTACTTTAAGATGAATTAAAGCGCAGCAGTCCACAGACTACACTGACTTGGTTTCCATTTATTGTAATATGCATATTTATATATATAATATATATAAGTTTATATACCTAGTGCAACTATAGGCACACAGATGTAGGTATCTTAATCTCGGGTTGAATCTCATAGGTTGTGACTATTCACGGAAATGGCTTTTTTCTACCAGCATGCTCATGGGCTTGAGATTTCCTGGGAGAAATTAAGATGCTGCATTAGTCACATCTCTAGAAGTTTTCTACTTAAATAAGGGCTGTGACTGCTTCTGCTTAGGGCAATGTAAATAAGTTGCTTGTTGCATTGGTAATTTATTTGACAGATGACAGATTTTAATTATTTTTAGACAGATATTTAGTTCTCAGAATTGTAAATCTGTGACTTTTCAGTCCCTGAGCTCCTATTGTCAAAACAGCCCAGATGGCTACCTGATTTTGCAATGGATGGAGGAAAAAGGAACCCTTTTTTTCATAGAATGAAAGGAAATTACCAGTTTCTCAGCAGCTTTATTTTTTTTTTTGTCTCCAGACATCACAGGAACTTAAAATTCATACATTCTCACACAAGTAAATTTTTTTTGTGGATTTCAATACTCATGGGTTTTTTCACTTTGCTTCATCTTATACTGAGCTATACTTTCCAAACAGATAATTTTTCACGTTTGCACTCTTTATCTGTCTTTTATGCACAACTATAGGCCTACACAATGATGGTGTGCAGAATAGCGTTGATTTTGGTGTAGTCAAGTCAGAGAGAAGAAAAATTGCAGCTTTTTTTGACCCTCCCCCATTGTAAAGTAATTCTTTTTAGAGTTCTCCCAATTATATTTTTTAGTAACAGCAGTTGGCAGTTAGTTGTTAGTTCTGATACTGTACACAGATACAAAAATATCTGTCTCTAAGATTTTAATTCACATTTCCTAATTCAAATAAGATAAACATTCATTTAAAAAGTCAATAGAACTGATGTTAAATACAAAATACAGTAGTCTGTGTGAATGTTTAAATTTACTTCTGAAATAAATGTTAAGTAATGGAGTAAAGAGTCCTTTCCATTTTTTAATGGTTGAACAGATGTGTCTTCTTATTTTGTACTTATGCTAAAGAAGAACCTCTAATGTTTTAGGTGCATTCAAGTATTTTAATATATTTCTGGTCCATTTACGATTCTACACATTTCTGTTCATTGCTTAAAAAAGAGCAAATGATAATGTTTCATGTACTACTGACTGTCAGTAATTCTGTCTCTTCTGTAGAAGAGATAAAGTGTGTGGAATAACTCTCAATTTAAGTAATACTTAGAAAAAAAGTATTTTCCTTGCTTAGCTCAGTTTTGTTGGAAGTTTGGGAATTTATAAATTGAAATAAAAAAAAAAAATTTCAAACACTGAAAGACCCAAGAAAATGGGATATTCAAACTATAAAATCTGTTAATAATATAAACAGTCTTGCTTTATGGAAAGGAAAAAAAAAAGTGTATGTATATGTATCTACATATATATGAAAAAGGCATCCTCTAAGGAAACCAACTAAAATTCAAGAAAAATTAACTATTAAAATAACTATTCTCTGGCAGTTGAACTTCTAATAATAGTATATAAACTGTGTAGTTTATAGGACCTTAAAAATATTTTTTTTTTATAAGGTCAAAGCATAATACATTAACCTGTGTATCTGTTTGCTTCATGGCCACCAAACAGCTTAATATATTGCACTGATGATCTGTTTATGTCAAGAATGATAAAAAAAGAGAGGGAAAAACCTGGGATAAAACACTTGTTTACATAAAGAATATTTAGTAGTGTTGAGATAAACTGTTGGAACATTTTGTTTCCTATTTGAAAAATGCTGATGTTCAAATATTCCGTAATATGCTTAGGCTTTTTCATTAAATGACATTTTTTTTCTGCAGTGAAAACTGTTTCGCCATAATAAAAAATAATAAGCCATTTCAGTTATTTTTTGATAGTTTTGACCATAATGATGTTCACTGGACATGAAAGGAAACAAACACAAGTGATCTAACTTTGGAAAACAAATTTTAGATGTTAGAATGAATACCATCAGTGACATCAGATGTATTAGAATTATTTCTGCTGGATGATTTACTTACATTTCCTTCCCTCCCTCCTCCCCTACCCAGCATTTTCAACTTTTTTTAATTATGGGAAGTGATTTTTTAATTTTGGAAGGGTTTTTTATGTACTATTAGGGGACACCCACACAATGAAAGAGATCATTTTGATACAGCAACAGTGAGATGTAGCGAACTAGATAATGCAGTAACTGAATGGGATTTTTTATGTCATGCCTCACACTCCCAGGTTCTCCATCTACTTTCTAATCAGACTGAATTAATATTATTATGCAGAATTATCTCTTTTTCTGTTTCTTCTCTCTGACATAAAGACAAAGTTGTGTAATAGATGTTTAGTTGCTTGAGAACACTTGCCCTTTTGATAGAAATCATATCCTCATGTCCTTGAGGATAAAGGTAAACTAGTTATTTTGTTTTGATTTTATGAACTGGATAGCTATGTGTTGAGGCATAAAGTGTGTGAAATACAATTGTTGTACTCTAAATATAGTCTTGTGCTAAGCAAGTCTAGTTTTCTCAGCCTCTCCTCACAGGGCAAGCACTCCAGTCCCATTTATCTTGGGGATTGTGTGCCAAAATCACTCTGGTTTATCAGTTTTTTCCCAGGGCACCTTTCTTTTGGACACAGAGCTAACAAGTGCTAGATGGAGGTGGGGGTAATCCCTTGCATCTGTTTCAGCCATGCTTCTGTTAATACAGTTTGGGATGCTGTTTGCCAGGGCACACTGCTGGTTCACGTGCATGTTGCTGTCCACCGGGATGCACGGGGCCCTTTCAGCAGAGCTGCTCCCCAACCAGTCAGCCTCCAGCCTTTCCTGTTGCCAGAGGTGAATTTGCTGTTGTTTAGGTTTGTAAGATTCCTGTTGGCCCATTGCTCCAGCCTGTCTTAGGTGCCTCTGGATGGCAAGCCTTCTTTTAAACATATTGTCTGTTCCCCCCAGTTTGGTGTTACCTGCAAACCTAGTCATTGATGAAGGTATTAAACAAGACTTGTCACAGGATGAAGTCCTGCAGTGCTCCACTTGTTACAATCCTCCGAGAAGAGTATGGCCTGCTAACCACAAACCTGTGACCCTTACCATCTCACCAGGATCTGTGCTCTGCTGCTTGGCTTCCTCACTCACCTTGGGGGTCTTGAAATTCATTGCACGGTAACTGCAGCCATTGCTACCATTGATTATCATGTCTCCAGACAGCTCTTCCTTGCTAGTGAGTAGCAGATGCAGCCATGTGTCACCCCTAGTTGGCCTATCTGGTATGTCTTTCAAGAAGTTGTCCCTGAAATATTAAAAAAACCCATCACCACATTCCAGCCATGTGAGCTGTCCCAATGTATCTCAGTTACTCCAATGATGTCACCATTCTATGATGGCATGTGGAGCTCCAGTTCCCCCTGCTTCTACCCCAGGCTGACCACATGTGTATATGTAAGCTTGAGACAGGGATCTCTTCGCCCTATATTATAATTACGGAAGTATCTCATATTCCTGTAAATCTTTCATTTCCTTCCTACTTTTTTTTTTTTTTACCACTATGCCACTTAAATGTGGCTCATTATCTTCCTCTCCATCATCATTAGTATGAACCTCTCATCAGCAGGTTGGCCAGCGTGTTCGCAGAGATGCTGTTGCTGCACTTTATTAGGGGCATCTTTACTACTTCAAATAACAGCAGGCTGTAGTCCTTCTGTTTAGGCAGAGGTTTAACAGCACATGGGATTTGTACCACTGATTCCTAAATCGTTGCTTCATCAATCAATTTATTTTTAAGTGATTGTGGTCTCAGAGTTATGGTTGTACAGTCTTCCTGCTGCACTTGCAGGGAATTCAAAGACCTTGACTTGGGTTGCTTCTTTGTAACTCTCTCTGCACAGTGAGCACTGCAAAGTTATTTGACTTTGCAAATAAAATTATGAGATACATTCATCATTACTATTGTCATTATTATTAGTGAGCTCATATGTTCTAAGGTAGTCAGTATATGAAGAGTACTACATAGTGCTCAGGTCCACAATTAGAGTGCTCAGAAAAGCACTGCTTAGTGCTTTTTGAACTAAACATTAGGACAGGAGTAGAGGACAAAACAGAAAGCGTTCAGCTGTATAAATAGACCTGCACCTTGACTCCTGTTGTTGCTCTCTGCTTTTCAGAAGAGTATAGCAAAGTTGAAGAAAATTCAGATAAAGACAGCAAAGATCATCAAACACATGGATAAGTGTGCAAGTGAGAAGTGGCTGACCAGTGTAGGACCCCGCAGCTTGGAAAATAAATAGAGCTGTGGGAGGAGAGGATATACACAGGTTGGAAAGTTGTGAATTGCTGGGACAGTACTGGAAATAGTTATTGTGTCTGTTGTGAGTGCCAAAATGGAGGCATATACCAATGAAGTGACTTGCCTGAAGTCACCCAGAAAGATATCCGTGGAGCAGGGCACTGGGTCTTTTGAGCCCCAAAGCATGGCAGCTGAAGACTAGGTAACACTAAACCCTTCTGCTTTTCACAAAGCTGTCAGAATTGCTCAGTTAATGCTGTTTTAGTTTATAGTATTACCTATAATATATACAAATACACGTGAGTAGAACCCTTGACTTGAAGGATATAAATTAAGTAGTACAAAAGGGAACAGGCATATTGACTTCATGAAAGTAAAACAAGCTGCTACTTTTTCTGCTCTCCTTCACCTGTGACCCCTTTCCCTTTTCTTTTGATTTAATAGTAAATTTGGGATTAAAAGCAGTATCTTTTAATTCCTAATACATGTGTCGAGTGTACAGGTATAACAAAGAGACCAATAGCATATGTGTGTTTATAACTGGTGATGTAAGAAGAAATTTTTTCCTTTCATTTGTATGCAGCCTTGTCTTTTCTTGAAAGGGATATAAACCCTGCATGTTTAAATCACATTTACCCCTGGAAAGTTCTGAAACCTATATAAGTTAAATAAATTAATGACAAAAAAAAAAGGTCTTGAAGACAATTTCAGATTTAAGAAATTGACCTTCTGCTGGATTTTTTGAAGTCATTTGAGCATATTGTTTTGACATTTAGAGAAAAACAGTCAGTAGTATTTAAGCTAGGAATCATTCAGCTTCTCAGTGACCTTAATGGGAATTTATGAATGTTAACCACCTGAAAGAAATTAATCCTTGTACCTCTAGTGGAGGCTATCACAATGTTGTTTTTGAGGGTTTAATTGATATTTATTACCCCATGGTCTTTGTATGGAGGCAAAATGTTTCTTTTTGTACTTGTCTTTGTACTTATCTTTTGTTAGAATTAATGTGGTTTGGTTTTAGTTTTTAAAAAATTCTTTTCAATTATTATTTCCTGGAGGAATGAATTCACTTGATATTTACTGAAAATTCCCTATCACTGCTATCCAGTAATGTTTTCTTACGTTAAAGAAGTTACTTTGGAATTCTGTAGAGTCTTTCAGAAGCTATTGACTCTGCAAAGATTGTCATAATAAAGTAAATGTCTAGCAGATGGTAAAACTGTTGACAGTAGAAATAACTAGAAGCTAATGAGAGACACAGAGGACATGATGTGCTATAAGCATCAAATAGAACCTTAATTTAAGGAATGGGCATTTCACTATTTGAAAGACCTGTTCAGAAGGTTTCTGATGTTTTTCATAGATTTCTGAGAAAAGAAAGATTTTTAGTGGCTTTTTTGACGCCCAGAACAACCCAACAAAACTTTCTGCTAGTCATAAATGCTCACATAATTCCAGGAAAGGCATGTTTAATACACATTGGTTTCCGTCGAGATAAGTTTACATAAATAATTCTCAAATCGTAACACTGTGTTATTTAGTTTGAACAGGAGAAGACATGCAACTTGTTTTAGACATGCCTTTTATGATTATTGCTGGAATTAATCCCAGTAATATTTAAGTGATAGTTATTTCAACCTCTTACTCACTTAAGACCTTAAATTCTAAGAAATTATATATACGGCAAAGAATGTTACATTCCTGTGTGGAAAAGCATAAAATCATCTACAGGTAAAAACACAGAGAAACTTCTTTTTTATATTTAGGATTCTGTTTTTCCTCAGGGATATTAAGAATGGAGCATTGCTCATTTAAAAGCTATAAAAATAAATTAATGGTAATAAATAAAAATACAAACAGAAAATAAAATTATCTTAGTGACAATCATAGCATGCCCAATACAGTTCTATACCCCAGAATCCCATGCTTTTTTGCATAACCCGTTAATGTTAAATTGGGAATTGCTGCCTGTCACACAAGAGAAGGTTTATAGAATATGCATAGTCTAGTATTTATGATGGCTCAAAGAACATCTAATTCCTATATATTACCTCCTGCTTTCTTTTATTTTTTTTTTATGTCAGTGGTGGACCTTAGAGTACTGTAAATTTAGTCTACTGGCTTAGATTTCAGGTATTTTCTTAGACTGCCTTTTTCTCATTCAGTAATCTCAGTGGGATTCAGAGAGGAAAGCGCATGGACTACCTCATGTTCTCTACAGAGTCTCTGAGCTTGGCATTACTATTAGTATGCTGGAAATAAGAGAATATTCTATTTTTCTTTTGTGTCTCCAACTGAAAAGTACCATGACTCTGGTAGAATGAATAAAAAAAAATTGTATGCTTCAAATGCTGTTTTCTTTCATAATCTTTCTCTTTAAAGAAAAAAAAAATGATTCAGAAGCAGCCTAAATTCAGTGCAGCTTCAGCCTTTAATTTATAGTTTTCTAGAATAATTAAGATATATGAACATTTCTGCACAGTGTCTTTAAGTCTTTTTCTACTCTTGCTTTTTGAAGTATCTGTTATATGGAAAGCATTCCACGGTATATTATGACACATTAAGATCAACGTCTGATGTAGAGAGCTTGCGCTAGTTTCTGCATTTCAGCCTCCTGATTCTGTGGGCTGCTATTTGTGCTTTTTTCCAAGTAACGTACTCTAGTATTAATCCCAATTTCTGTCTTTTGTTCTGTTTTTTTTTTTGAATTTGAATTCTAGTTCTTCTTGCCAGGACCTCAACAGCTGTATTCATGGTCTAATGATATGAAAGTTCCTTCTAATGTAGTTAGCTTTTTTAATAGGGGTAAAGAAATTGCTGAAAGCAGGCTCCCACAAAGCAAGAAGCCAGAAAGTCATGGTTTCTCACATGACTCTAGAAAATTGACGAATTCTGGGAAAAATACTGAATTTCCATTTTTTCATGGAAGAATAGATTTTGTGATTGAGTCCAGGAATCGATATGTCTTCGATTTGGATAAAGGAGACGTTTCAAATAATTTGAAGAAGCTAAATGGCTTGAAAGGATATTTCACTGTCTCAGCAAACTTAACAAATATTGATAACTTTATACAAATTTAATTTTTACTTTTGAGAGTGGAAATGACAGATGATCTTAGATTCTTTTCCCAGTATCAGCTTTGAGTTTTTCTGGAAAATAAATTGATATGGTGACCTACAGAACTTAATATGGGCCCTGGTTCTCATGGGGGGCTTCAATTATCCTGGCATTTGCTGGGAAGGCCACACAGCTAAGCACACACAGTCCAGGAGGTTCCTCCAGTGTATTGATGATAACTTTTTGACTCAGATGTTGGAGGAGCCAACAAGGAGAGGCGTACTACTGGACCTAGTGCTAACAAACAAAGAGGGACTAGTGGAGGACGCTAAGGTTGGGGGCAGCCTTGGTTGCAGTGATCATGAGAAGATAGTGTTCAGGATTACGGGTGCTAGATACAACAAGTAAGACTGCAACCTTGGACTTCAGGGGGCTAATTTTGACCTCTTTAAGAAGCTTCTCAGAGAAGTCCCGTGGGCCAGGGCTCTGGAAGGCAGGGGAGCTCATGAGAGATGGCTGCTGTTCACAGACCTGTTCCTCCACGCTCAGGATCGGTGTATCCCTAAGAGCAAGAAATCAGGCAAGAGAAATAGGAGATCTGCTTGGTTGAGCACAGAACTTCTGAAAAAGCTAAAGTGGAAGAAGGAAGTCTACATTTT
>JAVSBS010015999.1:0-22386 GCA_033124195.1 Coracias cyanogaster
AGGTGCAGGACCCTGCACTTGGCCTTGTTGAACCTCATGAGGTTCACCTGGCCCACCTCTCCAGTCTGTCCAGGTCCCTCTGGATGGCATCCCATCCCTCTGGCATATCAGTTGCATCCCCCAGCTTGGTGTCATCAGCAGACTTGCTGAGGATGCACTCAATGCCACTGTCAGTATCCTTAATGAAGATATTAAAGAACACTGGTCCCAGTATGGACCCCTGAGGGACACCACTTGTCAGCTTTTTCCATCTGGACATCGAGCCATTGACCACTACTCTCTGGATGTGACCATCCAGGCAATTTCTTATCTACTGAACAGTCCACCCGTCGAACTCGTATTTCTCCAACTTAAAGAAAAGAGATTAAGTTCTGCCCAAAATAGAGTAAAGCTCAGACAGCAAAATATTAGTTAGAAATGGAGGCACCTTTCTGTGCAGCAAGACCATCTGTGTTTCAGTTGGATAGCCTTCCTCGGCAAATAAATAAGAAAATTGAAAAAGGAGCTTTGAGAGTGGAAATAGAGGGAAAAAAGAAAAAAAATCCCTTCTTCTATGAAGGAGAGACTGAATGGACTGGAACACTTATTTAAATGGGAGTTAAGTAGCAGCATAATGAAATCGTGGTGGTAAGGCTTACAGTACTTTGTATTTTAACATAGTCCTAGATTCAGGATGTATGTGAATGGTAGGCACATAAAGATGTTATTATACTTAATCACTTTTTCCCAAAATTTGAAACTTAAGTTGCTGATCCTCACTTGCAATGTCTTCCAGCCCAGCTGCGGAATACAGGTCTGTCATTGCTATCATGATATTAGGAGATGCACAGTGTAACTATTTTTTTATTTGAGAAACCTTGTTTTTCAGAAATGCATATAGTTCAAGGTGGTTCATACTAAAGGAATCAGGGAACTTGTATTTTTTTTTTTTTAAATTTCTGAAAACTCTATTACTTATTCTATATGCCTTTAAAGGAGATGTATGCCAAAGCAAAGAGCAGAACTAGCCAATGCTACAGACTACTTGTATCAGCTGGTTTTAACAGGCAAATATGAATCACCCATCTTTTTTATTAAAATTGCTGGATAATTTTGCCCATTAAAATGTTAGAAAGAAAAAAATTACTTTTATATGTCTCTCTCCTGTGTTCTTTGTTTCCAAATGGCCTCTGATGTGAACCTCTACATCTGCCTATCCTGTATTTTGCTCATGGTGAAGTAGTTTCTGTCACCTATTTTAAAAGTCATGAATGTTTCATGAACTCTGAGATAAAGCTGATTTTCCATTTACCTTTCTATCTACCAAGAGTTCACAGAAGCTACATAAGAATATATGAAGTGTCCCAAGAGGTCAGTAGAGTGGTTCACCTCCCAGTCCTCTGTTTCTAAACAAAGCAAATAAATAAGCAGTCCCCACTCAATGCAGATTTCAGAAGTTCACTACTTGCTGTGCAAAGGAATAACATTAAAAACATCACTAATTTTTCTGTTTTACAACTATGTCCTAATAGTTTTAATGAGTTCTAAATTTATGGGATTTGGTGAGCACTGGTTCTTCATTCTTCTTTTCCATCACTGTCAATATTACTAGAAAATTTTTCTCTGGGGACTTCCATTCCATCAATTTATCTTCTTTCTTCCCCACTCTCTTTCTCCAAACCTTGTGTTTACATGTTTGGGAAACTTACTCATTTGTGTGTATATTTTTCAAGCATTATTCCTCTGGTGCAGACAGATATTTAATGCTTAGAAGTAAGCATGATTGGTGTTTTTCCTGCTCTTTTATGCCTGCTCTGTCATAGCTAGAACAGAAGTATCTGTTTGAGATGAGAATGGTGGTATTGCTTCATTTAGAAAATGGTAGCCAAGACCAGATTTTTAGCTGTCCTTCACACCTGCTCTTTAAGCTGCTCTGATGCTGCTGTCCAGGCACCAGTGTGCAGTTACCGAAATCTTTTAGAAAATGTCATGAGAGAAAACAGACAAGGAAAAGAAATCCCTTTAGATCATGAAATATTTCACATTTAAATCCTTAGTCTTTTGACAGAAACACCTTTTCTGAAAATAGTCTCCAGGCTTGAAGCAGCAGTAACTGAATCTGCTTTTATCAAATGTTCTAGAAACATTTTATCCACAGTGGTCTAAGGATATCAAATAATGGATTCAGGCGCATTGTTGATTTCATGAAGCATTTGAATTTCTGCCACCCTCTGCCTTCTGCTCTCCTCTCTCTTCCAAAGGTGACAATTATCTCTTTATCCCACAGGGGTGACAATATTATTGCTGTTTCCGTAGCATCCTCTCCTGCACTGTGCTTGGATCTCCTGTGCTTGTCTCTTTGTCTCTGGCTAATTGAGTGATGTTTCTAGGTTGAAACCAGAAGAGTTGTGCATAAGCTGCCCTCAGCTGGAAGTTTGGTGGTTTGTTTCAGAAGTGAGGTTAAACTTGAATTCTCAAAGCTTGTTGGATTACTCTCAACTACATAATTTGGTAGACTAAGCAATATTCCCATTCTCTATAAATAATGCTGTCTTAGATGTGATATTTGAAGGGTGGAAGAGGTTATGAATTACAGCATGTAGCTCTTCACCACCTAGAAGCTGCAAAGCCAAGACCCACAGAGTGCCAGCTTGCTGTTTTGTGCATATCGGGTAAGGCATCTCTGTAGCTAAGGAGTCCTGTTTGAGTAAATTGAGTGTCTGTAACATGTCAGTAGTAGCCTGTCTGGATTGCAGATAACACAGAAAGGCTTCTGAAAGGAGCTGGGTGTCTTGCTCCCTCCCTCCTAGCTCTTTCTGCTAGCACCTGTGTCCTTCCAGGGCTCCTCTGTGCTGACTCTGGTTCTGGCACTGGAAAGCAGTTCAGAAACATCTCCCACACTTGCCAAAACAATAGCAAACAAACAAATCTCTGAATACATTTTGCTGGTTTAATAGGCCACTACAGCTCACATAAGGGCCTGATGAATGCCGAGCTCCCACCAGGGACACATAGGACTGTGCAGCTAGAAGCAACATGGGAGGGCAATACCTGCCCTTGGGGTGTTAGCAAGCTCTTAGCTGTGCTGTCCTGTTTGCTGTGGTGCTTCACCCTCCTTGGCTCCTACTTTTATTAGACTTAGTCCGGTAAGGACACTACAGGATCAGGAGTACAGCTTGATTCAGCAAATGTCACAGAACTTAAAGAGGCAGTTTTAATTGTATACTGATTATTCACTGGCAACAATGCACTGTGTTTTAAATTAAAAATATAACCTCAGTTGCCTTGGTTATCCCACTGCTTTTCACGTATTTCTGCACATACTTATTTAAATAGTTTACCTTATATTAAATATCTAACTCAAGAACTCCAGAAGTGATTGAGTTAGTTTATTTTTGGAAAAAAAATCTGGTGGTCACTTTTGGAACCAAATACTGTTTGACAGTGAAGGCTCAGCCATGTCAGGGAAATCCATGGGGGGTAAACATTGTTCTGTGGGCAGATGACTTGCCTATAGGCCAGAGTAGCCCAGTTTCTCGAACAGTGAAGTGGAACTGAAGCAGAGCCCTGACATGAGTTGGCCCATTAGAAAATGCCTGGGGGACATTAGTCCTGTGGCATTGCACTGTCCTGCGTCCAGCTCCGATGTGTGTGTTAACAAACTCATGATCTCTCCTCTGATGATGGAGTATTTATATTATTAATTTAGCTGGAATATATAATTATGAGATTTTAAATCAATAATAAGATATGAAGTATAAGATGATAATACAAATTTGAATTAAAAAAAAAAGTTTGTTGCCATGTGGGTGAAAAGTGTTGGCAAAGGGAACAAGCATGGCCTAAAGGAGACCTTTTTTGTAGGTACAGTTCTGAAAATCATGGAAATAAATGCTATTTATTTATTTCCCTGTTTACTACATTTCAGACACTCTGCAGAAGAAAATACATAGTAAATGAAGTGATGGTCAAATACATAGTAAATTAAATGATGGTCAATGTGCAGACCTGGCCCTGACTGAGAGAGCAGTTAAGCATCTTCTGGTTTTATTGACTAATGAAGAAAGCTAAAGACATGAATGACAAAATGTGTTGGCTGTGGATTTCAGTGTATCAGGAATGAAAGAATTCTAACTCTGGAATAGGCCTATGTCCAGAGCTGAATAATAACAATGTCAGTGATAATGCAAAGAAACGTCTCATAAATACTGGTGCTCCACAGATTAAAAAAAGCTTAATGACATGTTCATAATATAGCAAAGATAACTACTTTTTATCCACCAGGAAGAAAAATAAACTTTAATAAATAGCTGCTTGCAACTGTAGACAAATGACTAAAGAAAGGGGAAGTTGAACATGTCTAAAATAAAGCTAATGTTGGCTAATATTTTTGAAGTGTGAATCGATGATTGCTGTGAACTTCTTTTTCTGACCACAAATAAAGGACTGATGGCTTAAGGAACATCAATTGAAGAAAAAAGGCAAAGACTGGACATGCAGGGAGAGGAGACTGTCTTTTGAGTAATGAAGTGAAATGCAGTTATGCTCTGTATCAAAGTACGTGTGAGTAGGAGAAAAATCAGTATTAGACTTGTACATCAGAGCACACAGAAGAAGATAGTAAACAGAAGCAACAGGGAGATGATGTCTTTGTATGTGGCAGTTGTGAGACAGACACCACTGAAGTGCTTCGTCCAGTTCTGGTTTTCATCATTTGTAAAGGACATTAAAGTGCTGTAGCTTTTAGGAAAAAAAAGGCCAAACAATTACAAGACAAGCAGCTGGACTCAGAGATGTATCTAAAAAAAAAACAAACCAACCCCCCAACAAACCCTATAAACCCCACAACATAAGCTTCTATAATTCTGTTGTCCAAGCCACCTACCTTGCAATGTCTGACTAGTATTGTTTTCCCTTATAAGGTGGTTGTACATTTAGGAAAACTAAGTAAAGTATACTTCTGTAAGGCTGCATTATGAACTCTACAGCTGCAGCAGATCCCAAATACAGGTTACTGGGGTGCAGTGTGCAGCAGTGGCTGTACGTACCAGCAGCAACATCCAGGGGAACCACGCTCTGCCAGACTTAGCCAGACTTTTCAAGGATAATTGCTGATGTGAAAATGCTTGTCCACAACTCAAAGCTGGGCAGATCAATTACAGAATTGGTATTCAGCATCACTTTTGGTAAAGAAAGAAAGAAAAAATATCTGTGGGTGGTAGATTGAAGAAAATAAACAGACACTAAGATACTAATGTGGTTTCTACTGGTCTTCATTGGGATGATCTGTGTGTAATGAACAGGAAAGCTTTGTTGATTAACTATTTTAATGTATAGTAAAATATGTGGTTTGATCTAAGTGCAAGTAATTCACTTGTGCAGTTGATTGAAATGTTTCTAAGGACAGAGATCATATTTTACAACTCTCTAAGTAAAATAATTACTTGACTGGGAAATATTGTTTGAATCTGAAAATTGTGTTCTGAAAAAGTTAGTATTAACATTAGTTCTATTATTTTCTTTAAAACAGTACTTCTTATCTATGGAATCACTGATCCTTTTCCTAATAAGTATCTAAATATGCCTATGCAATGTCACCAAAACACAACTGAAGGTAAAAGAGGATTTTGTCTGTTGTTGTATTCATGGGAATTTCATGAGATCTAGATTTTATGGTGGCTTACAGTGCAAGCTGTAGTCTGTATCGGCACATATGGAGAGGTAAAAATAAAGGACAAAATAGTACTAAGATTGGCTTTTGTAATGTCAATTTCATGTGTGTATTAGTAATATCTATTATTCAAGCATCCACTACTTTATATAAAGAAAAAACACTGTTAGTAATTTATGAATCTCACGTCTAAAGAAGATAACTCTTAGCTAAATCGTATGGTATGTTACATCAGTGGCAAAGAAATGACTTGACATGAGCCATGGAACATCGTTAGATTATAACTCATTTCTCATGCCATAAATCAGCACATCATTTCTACAAAGCACTTTTCTGAAATACTGTTTGGCTCATTTCTTACTAGCATTGCTGAAAGTTTATAAAATTAAATACTACAACATTTTATTGTATTTTGATATTACTTTTTTTTACCTGAAATGTAGTTACCTTATTTTTCATAAAATAGTGGTGGAAGCATAGAGCAATGGGTGACTCACTAGTTTCCTTCCTATTCCTGTTTTAAGAACTGAAGGTATCACTATTTATACTATTTCTCAGCGTTCATGAGGAGCGCTCCTTTCTGCCATGTTGGCAGAACCAAATGCTGCAGCAGCAATGCTATGTCCATGTCTGCTGGGGCTGCCTAAAGCTCCAGTTAAAATCTGGGAATGTTTCCTCACCTAACACTCAGGAATTCTAGAGTCTTGAGGGGTTTGAGGTACTTGAGACGCTGTCTCTACTTGTCACATGTTATTATGAAGCAGCGTGTTCCTGAGGAGTAAGGAACCAAGAGGTAACTGCAGCTGCCATTGCGGTTTTCATGTCTGGGTAATAAATATGTACTGTCATCGTCATGGATTGCACTAGAGTTCTGCTTTGAGGCTTGCTGATATGCTTTTTGTTGATTTTACCTTTAAACAGATTTATTCATTGGATTACACACAGAATAAATAGCCAATTTCAATTTCTCAAAAGTGTTTATTTTTCCTGTTAGTATCTGTATGTATGACATACATACTCTGTGAACAATACCCAGCACAATGTCAGACCTCATAAAATAGTATTCAGAAATTGTTATTCCTTACAATAATGCATTTGACTTTTTAGCATTTTCCAGTAATCCAATATCAGTAAAAGACTGATACTGAATAATTTTGCAGATAATAAGGACATTTTCACAAGTTGTTTCATAACTCTATCATCGCCCTTAACCATATCGTTATTTAGGTACTGCTTAGATCAATGTAAGCCACAAATCTTAGCAAAGGGAAGTTGATAAAAAACAAATACTGCTAAATCTATAACTCTGATTATATTTTTTCTTTAAATCCAAATTTTTACATTTGTTGAGAATATTCAGACCTGATTTATGCTTTGTTGATAGTTTCACAACATAATGAGGATGTATGTATTTATCTTTAGTCAGTAGATGCATATGCTATATGTCTGTCCTACTGAATGGTGAAAATGTGGGTGATTTTGCAAGAAGCAATAATAATATTGCAAACCAGTTACACCTGGAATCTAGAAAATTTTGTGAACTGCTGTATTATACTATCAATAATAGATCACAGTCATAGATAACTGTCACCATAGCAGTGATGCTTGCTGTATGTTTATTAATAGCACCCTAGTAGATTGCAACTTACAGTTGTATTAACTTGTAATGAAAGAGGTGATCAACACAGTAAATTTAAAATCCAGTGAAGAAGTAATTTTTCCACACAGTGAAAAGTTTAACAACACAATTCTCCAACACAGATAACACAAACATGAATTTAACAAGGTTAAGACTGATTGTCCATACATTTTTGTCTGCAATAAGTGACACTTGCATAGCATCTCTACAAGTCTTTAACGTTTTTTACTATTTTTTACTAACACTTAGTAGCACTTGGCATTTAGCCACCTGCGTTATGGTTATGTTAAAACAGATAGAGGGATATTAAAAACTACTTCTCCAAACTAAAGGCAATCTGGATGAAGGCTGCTAAGGTGCACATATAAATTTGCTTATTAATGTTTTATGTTCTCTCCTGGAACTGTGTTAGCAGCCACTGGATGAGACTTAGCTCGACTGGGTTTCAGTATGAGCAGCTCCTGTGTCCTCCTGCAGCTGTTGCCATTACCAGTATTCATTTCCCTTTCCCTCTTTTTGTCACAGACTGGGGCTTTTGGCTTTTAAGGCTTAGCACAAAGTAGCTTACACTTACTGAAAGGTGTTGTCTTCTATTTACCAAAGGGAAACGGTGTTTTCTGGCTTGCAGGAAATGTGGGGTGAATGTGCTGTACTACATCTGTTGTATGGGTCCTGCAGGGAGCTGATTTCTGTAATTCATATGCTTGCCTTCAGTGCATGCCCTTATGGACCAGAAAGGGTTATCCAAAAAGGGCTGGCTTGCGCAGCAAAATGTGTTGTAGCCTTACATGCTTACTATTTGGTTTCTCTTACCCTGATGTCTGCTAAAACAAAGATTAATGGAGATTATAATAAGAAACCAAACTGGGGATGCGCTAGAACAGCAATCTACATTGACAGCACTCAGCACTCCACCACAAGTTCAAAATATTAAAAATAGTTCTTAGCATAAATGAATGAAAGCCTCTTCTTTCATACTCAGTTATGAAATAGCTGAAGTAAGGAAGAAATTTAACAAGATCTTATCTTAAGTCAGAAAGATGGGGAGAAAGATGGGAGTAATTTGCTAGGAATATGTGAATAGTATTCAGCATTACGTGACCATTATTTTGAGGAATAATGATGTGTAACGCAACAAAGGGTAGTACTGACTTAAAGGCATTACCTTTAAAAAGAATTCTAGGATGTGTTGGTGTAGTACAAAACCAAGCCACAAGAGCTACTGGTATCCATATTCAAGTAAGATAAGCATATAAGATGAGATATAAGTAGGTTTGAGAACCATATGATGAATGAAATGGAGAACGATTTTCTTCTGTGCTTTTTGATAGCTCTCACATATCCTTGATAAAAACAATCACACAGTGTAAGTGAATTGTTTGCATATCTCTTCATCATCTGAGGTTCAGTAAGTTACTGGCTTTATCGTACCTCCATTTCCATCCAGGAAAAGTGGGTGATAACACTGGTCAATTTTCTAAGGCCATTTGAAATCTGTGGAAGAAAGCTTTCCAGAGGTATTCTTAAGTTATTTTAACCTTGGTTGAATCTACTGTCTTCAAAGTTTAAGCCTTTTCGGGGTAACTTTAATACTGAGTGGAAAATAATTGCAGTGCTAATGAAACTGTATTATGAGAGGTTTATAAAACTTTTAAGGTCTTTATTTATTTTATTTAGGGTCAAGTTGTTTTCAGAAATGGAGAGAGGATGGGAACCATCAAATTTACGCAATTCCAAGGTAGGTTGCAAACAATTTAATTTCATTATAATTATGTATGTGGTTTCAAACGTGTGTCAGTTGCATTTGTTTCAGGATGTTTTAAATATGTACAATTATTCTGAAAAGGAACAACTTGGAAGATGCAGCAAGGCACTTAGAAAGTTTTGTTACACATATAAAATACTATGTTTTGAACCCTGCGTGCTCTGAGGTATTCCCAGATATTTCCAAGAATTTTTCTAGAAGAAAATCCGCGTACTTACAGAAACTACTGATCTATAACAGCCAACAGCTGTTGGAAAAACTCTACTGGTCAGCTGAGCATCCAGTTCTTAATACAGTTGTTTCTGAAAACAGAATCTGAAGAGGAATTTAGAGAGGATTTTTGATGTTAAACTCTTTCAAGTTAGTGTTTGTGCTCTCTGAAGACTCACTTTTGACATTCTGCAACTGCTTACCAGAAGTTGCTTCAGGAGTCAGTCCCTCAGTGTGCAGAGGACACAGACTGCTGACCCCATCCCTTGGAGGCAGCACACTCCACAGTACGACTCACCAAGCCTGCTGCATCCTCTCAGCCTGAGCTGCCTCTGCAGGGAACGGTCTCCGCAGCAGAGACCACAAATGGAGCCAGGGGGATTTGTCAAGGCTCATTTGCAGGCAGGACAAGGTGCTTGCTTGGGAGAGTTTTCTGCAGAAATGGTGATTCATAGAAGACATGTTATAGTTGTTTCTGCAGTTTATAGAATGCAATTCATGCTTTTGTTCCTAGACTGAGGCTGAGATAAAACTGGAGATGATTGCATTTGGATGGTCTCATGAGAGTAGTTGTGAGAAAGCTGCCAAATCCTTTTCAGACAATGCATAAGAAAGAAGCTTGCACTCCCTTTGTCTTCAGGAGACCACTTTAAACATAATCCTGCTGACCAAGTCACAAAGGCTCATCCTTTAATCAGAAATTGTCTGCTGCATGGGCATTATTGTTAATGAACAGCAATGCACTTGAGGGGATCTGTTACTCATTCTAATTTGCTGAAACAATCTTCGGGATTGCTTTTGCCTTCACAACTATAACTGATACTATTAACTCATGTTCCCTGAAGCTTTTCTATCCAGTAAAACTTTGCAGACGTCATCTCATGGTAACATAATTTAGAAATTCTTGCTCAACACTAATAATAACTATTGATTGCTTCCTCTTCTTCCTCCCACCTCCATCTTTTCATAAGAGCAATATTTACAGCCATTTGAAAGAATCATGATAAAATATTGTAAGGGGATTTTACAAGAGGCGTTTATTCCTCAGAAGTCTGAAGGTGCCTGTGTGAATTTTGCCTAAGGCAGCTGTATGTACCCTTCTAGAGCATCTGAGCGAGGAGGAGGTTTGGCACATTCCCTCTGCCCATTAAGCATGTGATTTGGGATCACGAGGAGGTGCAACATATATCTTCTGAACTCATCTTTAGGAGCAATAGAAGTCCAAGATCGCTGATTTTATATATATTTTTATTTCCAACCATTCAAATTTAGTTTCTTTATAATGTTTTCAGTTTCACATCACATGCTATTTAACATCAATGGTTTTGCCATCAGCTGGATTGCCACCCATTTTATAATTCCTTGCAACTACAAAACTACTATTTCAGAACTGATTCAGGCACATAACTCAGGATTTTGTTCATCAACCAAAGGTTTCCAATTAACCTACTGGAAAAAATAACCCAAGCATCCTATGGAGAAATGCGGGACAAGGAGTAGATTATCTCTCATGCAAACAATAGTCCGTCAACCCATCTGAAGCCTGGTCTTAAGTTTTGTTTAGTTTCTTACTAATTTTGGAAATGGATAGAATGTACAAGAAAGTGTGACAAATTGAAATAAGGAACAGTATAACAACACACATGAAAGTAATCTATCTTTTTTTTAACTACAAATGATATTCTATTAACATTTTTTTTCCCCTGTTCATTCATTGGTATTGTCTTTATACAAGGCTCTTATATTCAATACTTGTGGTATAATTGTAGAAATCATTAATTTGTTCAAAAGAATTCTTTATTGGTTAGGAAGCTTTCTGAAACATTCACATTAACTTTTAATAAATCTTGGATTATTGGGGAAGTTTTTAATAATGGAAAAGATTTAATTAAGTCCAGAACTTAAAATGGTGAATGGGCTTTTCCTTTGTAATTATAGCTGTGATGTTCTATCATGAAGCAGACAGACAGATATACAACTCATTCATTACACTTTCTTTTATAATATGTTACAAATCATGATGATTTCTAGGGAAAAAAGACCACTTCAAAGATGTCTTGTAAATGCTTTTATGAGATTAACTGCAATTATGAGTATAGCATGCATTAAATGTATTGGTAGTTTATTATCCAAAGGTATTAATTGGGAATCATCAGGTTTAGTGTCCTATATCTCAAGAGTCATTTCGTCATGTACACTGGTTTATGGTTTTGTTAACAATTTGAATGAAAATGCATAGTTGTCACAAATCATTCCATGCAGAAAAATAAAACAGGTAAGTAGTTAATCATATATTGAAAGTAGGATTCATTGCCCAAAAACACCATTCCTCGTTTTGCAGCCAGTAAATCAGCTGCATAGACTCAGGAGCTTCATTTTCTGTTCTTTACTAGAAACTTTTGTGTTACTGAGACTATCTGCAAATGTTTTGGCTATGGAAAAATCAGCCAGCCATGTCTGCCAGAGGCAAGGGGAAACCAGCCTGTGAGGGTTCAGAGGGTAGCTGCAGCATGCCTGACACTCTGTGATGAAATTTTGAATAGCTGGTTTAATTTTGAATCTAGATACAGTTTTCCCAAACTCATGCTAGTCATGTCTCTTTTTCAGCTTCTGTGCAGCCTGTTAGTTTTGCAAGTGGTCAGACAGATGGTGCCAGAGATAGCTGTGACCAAACTGCTTACTGCTTTATAGATGATGAATACTACCCAGGGATGATTTAGTATGCAGCAGAGGATACAAAGCACATGTAACAGCATTTTCTTCCCATACCTTACTGGCAAAGAGCCATCTATCAGTCTAGCTCAAATATCCAAATGATGTTTGAAGCTGGCATCCTTCCGAATGAATGGCAATCTTTCCACAAGTGCAATTAAATTGCTATTCTCATTGTCAAACATGTAGTTGAAGTAGATGACCAAAATCCTTTGGCCAGTGAGAGCTAAAAGAGGGCCCTGGCAACTGTTGTGTGCATATCGAGGAGCAGGGAGAACAGCAACAAAACTGAGGTTGTAGATTGCTGCAATACAGGAGGCTACAAGAACAAATATATACCTGTCCTTTAAAGTGTTTCACTTTGGCAGATCTTTTCTGATTAACCTGACTGGAGTCTAAGAGGCACCTTTGCTTTCAGTCATATTCATATTTCTATCAGGCCTTAGAGAAAACCTAAGAGACTTCTATGCTGGAATAGCTTAAAAAGGAAAATTAAAGCTGAATTGTAAACAAATACCATTGAAATGTGCATAAATCATGCTTCTTGTAGATAGGAACAAAAGTCCCTGGTACTGTATGTTGAGAAAACTTGAAGAAAGTGAGTGGTCATCAGCTGTTTCATTCTGGGAAGAATTTAAGAGTTTCAACTCATTTAGCCAGGTAATATTATGCATTTGTCAGTATTGAAGGCCGGTCTGGGTACCAAACAAGAGTGAGTGTGTGGCTTGTCAAGTGTAACAGCAGTGGTCTTCTTAGAAAAGGCTTTACTGAATTTCTGCAGTAAAAGCCCCAGATATTCTTCTCTCAGTTTACTCAACAGAAAAAGACAAATGTCTACTCTACAGTCAAGAGCAAGGTACACAAGACTCCAGCACTATTTTCCCAGAACCTCAGTTCATCTATTTAGTTCTAACTTGTTTGCTGTCCGCAACTGCTTCAATGCAGGAGGCATTACCAGTTCTCTAGAATCACCTACAGATCCAATAGCTTGTTCTCCAGGGGCATCAATCCAACCCTGGAGAAGTTTCCTTCTATTATTCTAAATATAATGCAGCAGATTCTTAGCTGCTTTTGGTTCTTGCTTCCCTAAGGCTTCATATAAATAATGAGACTAATTGCCTTTGAATATTTTTCTTATATTTAACGTCTGTCCAGTATAAACCCCACAGAAGCACCCTGTGGATTTTGTTTCTGTGATAGTGTTGAAACAATATCTTCCAACAGACAAAAACTATTTAGTGACAAAACTCTGAAAACTCAATTTTGAAATATCTCATGTCATATATATGGAATCTGTGGTTTCAGATATCCAGAATCAGTGGATTCAGATTTCTCTGCTTCTGCAGCATATTTACAAAGTCAGAATAAAATATCCTTATAAAGTTTTTTCAAACATTAAGGAGTACCCTTCAATAGCCTGATATGAACTTAGGGGAAAAGTAAAGAAAGAAGTACCAAATTCTGTTGGCTGAATGGAATTTCAATAGTGAACAATAAATAATCACTAGTCTCATGTAATGAACAATAAAGTTGTGAAACTGCATGCTGTTCATCATGGGCAGCTGGATTCTTCTGGAAAAGATCACTCTGTCATTAGAGACTATCATTTTGCACTCAAAAAAGGGAATTAATTAAGGAGTCAGCTTACTTCTGACACACTGGAGTGCTTGACTGCAATCACAAATGTGTGTTTGGTCAAGTTCTTAGTGAACCATATCCACTCCATTTTATCTGCATATCAACAGTGTAGTTAAATTGTAGCCATTCGTATCATAGCGACCACTGGGGTTTTTTGGGCTTAGTGATCAATTCATCCTGTTGAATTAAGTCTCTTAAACAGTATTCATGGTGGTTTGCAGCAGTTTTCCAGGACACCACATACAAAACCCTGCCCCAGACCTGCTTTTTCGGCTCCAGGGCAGTTAGTGGTGACTATGTAGAACCTTTAATAGTGCCCTCCTAATTGAAATCTCCCTAAATAATAATTTTCTGCGTGCTATCAGATGTTTCAATATCATTTAATCCTGATAGTCTGAATCCTGGTATACAAAAACCCACTGGTGCTATCTTGTCTTATAAATTGTCTTTTAGAATGCTGATTCAACAAGTATCTTAGGCATTGCATTTCAGTCACACTACCTCTGCAGAGCACCACTTGCCTCTTTTGTTGGCAATGAAGTTTTCTTAAACAATTTGGGATAGTATCGTCTATATGAAACTACACAGTGTCCACTAAACTGAATTAGAGTCCCATTCCAATGGAAAGAATAGCCTCCTAATATGGAGAGCTACACCAAGTAGAGGCTTGAAAGCATGTGCCTTAAATCTGGAGTCACTGAATATTGTCGTTGCTGATTAAGAAGATTACTAGAATGTGTAATTATCAAATGTACAATGGTCTCTGAGGGAGCCAGCAAGCACAGGGGGGACTAGACAAGGATTCAAAAAGATATTAGTAAATTAAAGAAGTAATCAGGAAAAAACAGAATGCAGTTTATTTAGGTCAAATGCCTGGTGCTACATTGGGAATAAACTGTTGTACCCATATGAAATGGGGAACAATTCACCAGGCCATAGATATACATATGAGGAAATAGGGGTTACAGTGGGTCATAGGCTGCACATTAATAAGCAAATACATGAATAGGTAAAAAAAGAAAAATTCTGTACTTAGGTGTGTAAATAATAGTATCCTTTTAACCTACTCACTGCCAAAAGGTTACAGCTAACTACTGTGTCCAGAAAAATGATTTAAGGAAAATGTATAAAGATGACAGAAGATTAAAAACATACCTCATTACAAAAAAGTAAAAGATCTAGGCTGCTTAGAGAAGAGAAGGTCATTGAAATACTTGACGATTGCCGCTAGAATATTTGCTTGCCCTACCCTCATCAACTGGCTGAGAAATAAGGGATTTAAGTAGCAGTGCAGATTTGAGCAAAATATTGGAAAAAACTTTCAGATGAAAAGGGTAAACCTTGGAAGATGCACGAAACTGCTACCTCTGGAAGTTTTGAACAAATTAAACAGACCTCGGAAGATGTATTCATTTGTGCCTTGAGATAGATTACTTTTATTACATCTTGAGGTCTCTGCTAGGCCAGCTGTATTTAATCTTGAGCTACTACTCTTATGGAGTGTCTGTTCCCTGATCCTGACACTCTGTTTATGAGTACTTATCCACTGCATGCTACTAATACCATTTGTTGTATTTCTTTGAATTGTTTCTAGTAAGAGACATAGAATAAGCATGCAACCCTAGACTGGTGATTAGGTTGTTTATAAGGAGGAAACATTGATTTAGTTGCTCTTCCAACAAAAGTTCTATGTTTTGTTTTTGTGCTTTAAATTCAATTTATTATTTGAATATAAAATGTTTAAGTAATCCTGGGGACTTGGATCCCTCATCCAAGTGGGGATCATAACTACTAATAGGTTGTAGTGTTACACCCTCTCACCCTTTGTCTTCTGGTCCATCAGTCTTGAATTTTTGTTGTACAAGATTTTAGCAGGGCAAATAGTGAAAGTCATTATCCAGGCATGCATATCCTGGTCATAAACAGAAAGAGGTAAAATTTACCATTCAGGCAGAAAGTGAATTAAAATGGGATTTCCCAAGTAGATGATGATTCTCCTGGCCATTTATATCTAAACATGTACTATATGAAAGTATGCACCTCCCCTTCTGCTGATGTGTTTTAAAGAAGGGACTCCTGGTTAGTTCTTGACAGAAAAGGGTGATTCCTTCCCCTGCAACACACACATGCACATGCACATTGAAGAAAATAACAGAACACTGATAGCTTAGAAATCTATCAAGAGATACCATTTACCTCCTGACAACCCCAAATAGAAAAGTGACATGTATACCTTGTCTGAATACCAAATGGTGGGATTTGGAATGTTTGGAGATTTTGCTGTTTCAGTGCCTAATGATGTAACATTTGATAACCCGTTTGGATCTAAACATAATTATTTGTACATCTAGTGCATGAAGAATTGCAGTACTGGGTCAGCAAAGAAGCTCTGTGTGGTTTGGTATCCCCTTAGAAATGGATGCTGAGGGAAGGATATAGCATATGCCAGTTATGGGTGTCTATCAGAACAGGCGTATATAGAATTATTTTTCCTCTATTTTACACTTCGAGTTCCCAAAGGCAAATGTTTTCATGACTTTTTGAGCTGGAGGGTGTCTTTGGACCATTGGGTTTAACAGATGAATGTGAATTTATCCTCTATCAATTTGTCATATCTTTTCATGAATCCATTTATATTTTTGGCCTTCAACATATCCAGTGTCAATGACTTTCACAAAATAATTATGCATGTAGTGATTAAAGCCCTTCCATCTGTTTGTTTCTTTGAAAGCAGCTATCTCACAATTTCATTGGGCATACCCTGCTTTTTATAATGTGAGAAGTGATAAATTGTCTTAATCACTTTCTTCATATCATTCATGTTTTACAGATCTCTCTTATCAATGACTCTTTTAGAAATGTGAGTCCTTGTCATCCATTTCATTTTTTCATCTTGTAAAAGCTGCTTTATAATTCTAACAATTCCCTACCTCTCCTGATACTCTTATTCCCTGTTTTGTGAGAGCTTAACGAGAGCCACACATAGCACTGAAACATCCACCTCCATACCTCACACTGCTGAATGACCTTTCCGTGTTATTTTAACTGCTTTCCCAATATTCTGTTCTACCTCATTCATCCACTCTTTGCCTCTTTGGCCACCAGTGAGCACAGCACTGATGTTTTCAAAGAACTAGTCACAGTACATCCAAGTTCTCACTCTGGATGCTATTAATTAATTACTACCACCAACTATGTATGTGTGCTTGGTATTATTTTTCTCTTGTGTGTTACTCTGTACCGTACTAGTACTATTCATCTCACCTGTTATTTTATTATCAGTATCTCAGGCACCTTTATACCAGTCCCCTCTCAGATAAAAACATAAGGGAAATTACATTTTTATATATGTTAATAGCTGTTTTCCCCTTTTATTGCCAGATTTTGGACACATCTCCTATTCAATTTCTCTTTTTCTTCCATACCTACTAGCAACAGTGTTTTCCCCTTTTTCATCTTGTAATCTATTATTTTGGTATTGTTTAATAGTAGTTGGAATTTTTGATTGTTTGTTTTGGTTTTACAAATAAACATGCAATAATACATTGAGATTCAGATAACTAAGTTGTGCACATGTGCTGTCAAACTGGAGAAAGGACAGATAAGAGCTACAGAAATTGTTTGGGGTCTTAGGGCATTACTTATAAAGAAAGATTATGGGATTAAGTGTGTGGAATTGCTAGAATCGCTTCATTTGAAACGAGCTGTATTCTATGGATATAAATTGTAAGGCCAGGGAAGATGCACTGAAAGGGTACGCTGATATTGCAGCTGCTTGGTCCACACGGCAGCTTATTTTGTTTTACCTGAGCTGCTTGTAAACCAGCCAACCAGGGTGCTGCTAGAAGTGTAGCAACAGCAACATGGAGCAGACTGTAAGTGGGAAATCTACCCCAGAGCAAAATAAGCATTTTGGTAGGTAACCCTTCCTTTGGGAACATGGCTATGGGAAACCACAGCTTTGCAGCTATCAGTGTTCAAACCAGCTGGTTTAAGGCTGGCTGGGTACTTTTGTGCCACCCAATGTTGCAGTCAGCAGAGTCTTTGGGAAGAGTTGCATTCGTTATTTTCCCCGAGGTATGAGAGGCAGGCACATGTGAGGAACAGGGGAGACCTATTTATCACTGGATGTCTGTGTCTGTGTTTTATAGAGCAGCTCATCCCTTGAGAGGTCGTTTGAACTGTGCAAATAATTATTACTGGGACAAGCTCACACATTACAGAAATAGCTGTCGTTTTTTTTGGGATTCCACTTCAGTTCATCCATCATATTCTGAGGCACAAAGTGTTTCATAGGAACTGAGAAGTTTCACTGCTTTGTGTTAAGATATCTTAGGAGCTGTCTTAAATACCAAGGAAAAGAATGAAGTTTCAAAAGCAACAGCAAAAAATGTTGGAAAGCAATGGGAAATAATTTGACAATAATTAGTCTCTATAAGAGTTTAAGTATCCAGCTCCAGAAAGTTAACAGAAATTAGTACCCCACTAAAGAACCAGTGTCTGAGAAGGACCTGAAAGAATTGTTAGCTGTCTCCTTCAGAGCTTTCTTACTTTTTACTGCCATTTAAAAGAATACATGTATTTTTGCAATCGATATGCAGAATCTAGAGTTAACTCATTCAGATGTTTCATTTCAGGTGAGGTACAATGCCGTCCCACCTTTCCACCACCCAGTCCTCTACGTCTTTTGAAAAGAGACAGTCTAGTCTCTCTTGAGGGCTGCAGAGCTGTGATGTTCTGCTGCTCTCTGCAGAGCTGTGTGCTGGCAAGTGTCTAGCGTCGGCATCTCAGACAGATGCTTTTATTCTGGGATGAGTTGTAGTACAGTTTCTACAGGGGGATAAAACAAGCCAGAAGACTTATGAGAAATCCATCAAGTATGGTATATATTATAGGAAAATGTTTAATTTGACGTAATTAATAGAGAATGTGGTCTATTGCAATGACATCGTCCCTAACTTGTAGTTCAGGCATTTCCCCAAGAGATACAAACCCATGAAATAGAACAGCTTTAAATCTTAATGAAAGGAAAAGAAGAAAATGAAGTTTATCTAGGTCACTAAATGACATAGATTTATGACTTGACATTACAGCATTTGAACAGGCAAAAATGGACTATCGTTAGTAGTACACCATGCCAGCACATCAAGGTTTGTGCAGTTGTAGGCTGGAGATACCAAGATAAGGTTATAATGCCTGACAGATCTCTAAGTCAATGGAATTTTATAACAAAGAATATTTGACAAAAATTTCCTTTAGACAACTACTTCTGGGATGGTAGGCAATATTACCAGAGTATCATGAGAAAACAAAGTTGACAGGCAGACCTATCATAGATAAGGGAGTTGAACAAGGAAAGCTTTTAAAAAAACAATGGAGATGGGTATTTTCACTGTGTAGCTGACAACAGACAGTTGTGAAGTGTACACTGCAGAATTCATACAGACATTGGCACTAAACCCTTGAGAGCACAGGAACAGTATTAATGCAGATATTAGCACCTTATTAAGGGTACAGAAAGACTAAATTGCTTTTCAAATTTGCTAGTCCCTTTTATGCGTCCTATTCATAGTTTTGTTTTGTTCTGTCATTACAAGTGCTAATTTAATTTCAAGTCCTAGCTGATCATGCAGTAATTGTATTGGCATTTTGTTCTCTAAGATGACATTTTAGTTTCTGTAAAAACAATCTGTTTCAATAGAATCATAGAATCACGGAATACCAGGTTGGAAGGGACCGCAAGGATGATCTGGTCCAGCCTTTCTTGGGAAAAGCATGGTCTACATGAGATAGCCCAGCACCCTGTCCAGATGAACCTTAAAAGTGTCCAGTGTTGGGGAATCCACCACTTCCTTGGGGAGATTATTCCAATGGCTGATTGGAATAATTGTGAAAAATTTTCATCTTGTGTCCAATTGGAATCTCCCCAGGAGCAAATTGTACCCATGACCACTCATCTTTTCCATGTGACTCCTTGTTAAATGTGAGCCTCCATCTTCATTGTAGCCATCCATTAAATATTGGAACAAGGTCTCCCCTAAGCCTTCTTTTCTTAAGACTCAGATCAGGTTCTCTCAGCCTTTTCTCATATGGCAACTTCCCAGTCCTTTGAGCATCTCTGTGGCCCTTCTCTGGACCCCCTCCAGCCTGTCCAGAGCTTTTTTGTATAGTGAAGACCAATATATCATCACTAGATTCTAGGTCAGAAATTAAAGAATTCTGATTCTGTAAACATGGTAATAGAAAATGAGCACATGTAATTAATAGATCTAGGAGGAGAAAAGCTTTTGAGCTTTGTTTCTAAATGTCTGACCTTAAGTAACACTCTACAACAGCACAGATGTCATTTTCTGGCTTCTTTAAAACAACTGTATTAAAATTGTTATACTTCTGTGGTAAGCATCTCTCTATTTTCAGTGAATCTTGCTGACTTGCTTGAGCAGGAATTTATCACACTCTCTTGCAAAAGAAACAAAGTGGGGATACCAGTTCAGGAAATAGTAGCTTTCCATTTATTTATTCCCTGTAGTGGTATAGACCCTTCATAGTCACATAAGCGGACTGAGAGGAAGTTCATTTTTTGAGAGTTCCCTCTTGAAGACTCTGGGAGCCAAAAAAAAACCCAGTCCCAGATGTTTAGCACTCAGAGAAAACATCTTTTAAAAGCTTACTATGGGCTTTAATATCCCCTTGCCCCTGGAACACAAGGACTGAGTCATGCTTCTCTTACTCTTCAGTTATTTGTTCAAAAATTGAACATGAATGTGGGCTGTTGAGAAAAATATCTGCTAAAATTCCATCCATCTTGCTATTTGTTACCTTCAACTGCAGTGCATGTGTAATTTTTTCCTTAAATGATTATAGAGGACAAGGGATGAATTCTTCATAAGTGAATTATTTCATTAGATTGATCTAGTACATCCACCTGTAAAAAAGTGATTTCACCACAGATGATTTAGCAGTGATTTAGTTCAAACTACTTCCAGAATGAAAAATGCATTGAATTAATAATGTACATGTTAGAAACAGGGTCAGGCAGAGGAATAGGGATCTGTCATTTGTACATAAAAGTCAGTGCTATTTTATATGATTCCTAACTATTGACACAAAGCTCTTTGATACTTTGCTGTGTTCTCTCTATATTCCAACCCGCTCTATGCCATGGACACAGTTTTGCTTCTTGAACTGCTTTCTGCATATCCAGTTCAGAGCTATCCAGGCCATGCTTGACCTTGACAGACTGTGTACAGTCTTTGCTGGTTAATCCCATGTGTAGGAGCGTGTTTGTATAATAATCAATTGCCTTTTATTTTACCAGATTTGGGACTTGCCTGGTCTCACTAGGTGGGCTCAGAAGCCCCACTTGAAACGGGAAGCACTGGCACGGCCCACCTGACAGTAGGGGGCCACTGCAAATCATCTTGTGGCTACTGATAAGGGCTAGTTTAAAGGAGGAGGAGAAAAAGAGCAATACCACACTGAAAGGGTATCCCCTAAAGTTCTGCTGTTTAGCTACACACCAGCTTTTGCACTGAGCAGGCTGGATAGCTTTTTCCTGGGAAATATATATTCCCATCTATCATAAAGCCATGGTAGATCCTTGCCTCAATTAGAAGTATGCTCCAAGTCCCAAATTACTAATAGAGATTCCCTGTTCTGACCATTTAGAAAGGTCAGGTTATTTATAAGCCTGGTGAGGCAAATAGCTCCACACTGTGCCCTGAACAGTGTTAAAATGGAAAGCTGAGTACATCGGGGAAGCAGATTCACGGGCTCCTCAACCTACATATTGGAAAGAGTGTGGAAAGGTGTCTTAACATACCCACAGACCAAGTCCTTGAGCAATTCTACTCTTTTGCAAGACTGCTTCTACCACATAGGTTACAGGATGGAGCCACAGAGAGTTCAGTGGATTGCAGGGATGCTGGCTGTTCATAAAAGCTGGTAACTCAAGCAGGCTGTTAAATATGACGCATGTGCTTTTTGCATTTAGGAGAGAAAATAAGGAGAGGCTCCCTGCACGGAGGAAGGGGAACTAAGCCCTCCTCCTATTCTGGCCCTTCAAAAGGTCAGTGCAGAAAGTGTTATAACACAAAGTGATTTTAACCTGACTCTGCTAACATGACATTTGGAGCATGGTTGTGGCAGGCTGATGTGACAGCAGGCGAACGTTGTGTTGTGTTTGTAAATGGCAGAGGGCCTGATAAAAAGGAAGAAGTAATTCATATATGTCCTGTGTGCTTCCCCCTCAAAAGGGAAAGACTATGGAAAGCCCCTGAAGTGTGAGTCACAAAGGTCAGTAAATGCATGAAGGGCTTGTTGAGAAGAGAGCAAAATTTTTTAAAAATCATTACTGAATTTTCACGCTCAGAAACCACTGAATTAGATGTAAGGTTGCTGTTGTATATAGAAACTATAGATCACCAAAAGATTTTTAACTGCTCATGTCCAGGTTTGATAGATTAAACTGACAATCTAAGTAATAACCTGCAGCCAAATGCTAGATTAGTGCCTGTGTGTTACAGGCTCTTTTTGGAGCACTGTAGGCCTATTTTAATCACTGAAAGCCTCCCAAGGACTCAGGTTTAGGCCAGGTGATGGTGTACTGTTATAGCTAAAATCAGTGTTTCCCATAACTGAAACTCAACTGGCTCTGGAATTAGTGAGGGTTACAAAAGCGTGAGGTCTGGGAAGGTGTAGTGGGTCTGGCTGAGCTGGTTTTCCACATAGCAGCAGTGGTTTTGTGCTGGGAGCCAGAAGGGTGTTGATAAC
>JAVSBS010015999.1:22486-55183 GCA_033124195.1 Coracias cyanogaster
AGCCCTGCTTCCCAGGGAGTGGCCAAACATCGCCTACTGATGGGAAGTAGAGAATAAATCTTTGTTTTCCTTTGCTTTGTGGATTTGCTTGGCTTTTCCTTCTATTATTATTAAACTGCTTTTGTTTCTCATCTTAATTTCCTCCCCTTTCTTTTTGCTCTGCTGAGGAGGGCGAGGGGAAGAAAAGGGGGTGTGATAGAACAGCTTGGTGGGCACCTGGTGCTCAGCCAAGGTTAACCCACCACAGAAGGGCTCAGGGCTCTGAGCACCCTGATCTAATGGGAGGTGTCCCTGCCCATGGCAGGGGGTTGGAACTAGATGATCTTTTATGTTGCTTCCAACCTTGACAATTCTATGATTCTCACAAGTCATACATATGTATACATGTACAATATGGATATAGAGTGCCCTACTGATGCCATGGACCAGAGGCAAAGTAGTTGGACTTGTGCTTCCGTTTCCCTTATTGATTCATATTTCTTTTTTTTTTTTTTTAGCCAAAGTTCAGTTTTATTCTTTTTAGCCCTCTATGATCTAGCTACATGTAGGGAAGTGGCTGACTAAATGTGAGAAATAAAAGATAAAACGATAAGGGGAAAGACAACCGAGTCATAAGACTTATGTTTCTAAATCACGCAGGCACTTTGAAAATGCTGCCCGGAATGGATTCCCCCCAAATGGAGCAAATCTGAAACCTAACTGTTTCAGATTTTCTGCTTTTCTCACCTTAGACATTTGTTGTGATTGACAAAGGAGATCTTGCCAGAATAATGATAATGTTTTCTTGCTCTTTTACTGAATTAAAATCCAGAAAAACAGTCTAGGTAGAGACATTGCAAAGTTCCTCAGCTCTGCCTTGTGGAATTTTATGTAGAGACTTTCTTAATATGAGATCCTAAAGGGAATAAATGTTTATCTTAAATGATCTGTCAGGTTCAATTTATTTGCAGTAATTGTCCTGGGGCTCTCCCATTTAGCAAAACCTTGGCTTTTCTTCCATGGGTAGAGAAGTTGGAAGAAAAGTCTCTTTTTGTTGCCTGCAGATGCACTCATACAAAGTAATTCAGCTGGCACCCCTGGCAGGACTTGGTATCTCATAGGGTCATGGACAGATTTATTGGAGGGATAAGATTGAGACTTTACAAGCTGCATACGTACCTCCTTGGGCTGGGCAGCAGATACTAGCAGAAATGTGTGATGTCCCTTTCATGATGGATTTGAGGAATTACAGGCAGCCTCCTTCCCTCAGACAGCCAGACACCCATCCTAGGGACTGCTACCAACAATGGAGTCTTGGCATGCAGTGAAATGGTGCTTGTCTGAACCCCAGAATTTGCAGTGCTTTTCCTGCATGCCACATAACTACATGCTGTGGATGCAAAGGATAGTAAAGGAAGAGATAATTTCTAGGCCCTAGCAATATCTGTTGCTTTGTGCTTTCACCAGCTCACTAATATATAGACTAAAAGACTAGGTGTAAAAGTGGCTTGGCTGTATCCTTCATTACAATATAATTGATTTCATGTCTGTCTGTAATTTACACTCATTCAAGCAGTATTCGTCCCAGGTTGCATTTATATTCTAGTCATTTGGATAAATTTAGGGTGAAATATTATTAAATGCTTTATTTAACACTAGGTATATTCTATTTGCTTGCTTTCCTTTCATCTTCTTGGCATTGCAATTATTATTAAAAACAAGCAAGAACAGGGGAGATGAGAGTAAGGGAGTGAAATGTGACATTTGCATGCCATAAACCAAGCACTTGAAAGTCAGCAATTACAGGATCAAAGGTAAAAGCTCACAAATTTATTTTTTTTTCCTTCTATTCTTAAGTATAAAATGACTAATGCTGAAAATCTCTAGCAAATGAAAAGTTACAAGCAGCTGAGGTAAGCTCATTCAAGGTCCAGATAAGAAAACTGGCATGCTCTGTGCTGACAGCCTCAATTTTAACTAGGTGAAAGATTAAGTCATACAGTGGCTTTTAGTCACTTTGCATTAAGAGAGCAAAATTCTGTCCCTGTTTTACATTGCTCAGGATGGAGACAGAAACACAGAGTTGAAACGTTTCATAATGTTACTCTAACTCAGTCAAGTGGCTTGCCACGTAGCATTTACAAATAGTTTCTTGACTAATATAGAAACAGGAAGACTGTGTAAGATCGGCAGAAAGGAATTGCAAACTACAGAGTTCTCTGAATTTTCCCTCTGTCAAGCCTTTTGTATTCATGTTTACTGGCATCCTCACAGAGCAGAGAACTGCTAGAAAACCACACCTTGAAAACCAGGTTCAATTCTTCCTTTGGTAAAAATGCCAAGAACTTTACAATTGCTTAAATTTTTTATAAACATTAGTGACATACATATGCAGTTGTTTATGTGTCAGCATAAACAACATACTGTATGCCCTCTGTCACCATCATGTGTGTATTTTCCAGTCTTTGTAGAGGGCCAGTAGCAATCAGTCCCTGAAATATTGATAAACTCCTTTGTGCTTTGACTAGAATATTCTCCTATGTATTCCCTTTTCTCAGATGGTATGAATTTGTTGGGAATTGTCCTCATCTGAGATTTGTGAGTTGCTGTTCAAGAAATTGCCACTGATTACCTAAACAAAAAGGCCTCATAAAGACCTAAACCAGGAGGAAAGCTTCCTGGCTTGTATACATGGTAGGTTTCCCTTCCTATACTACAATTTAGCTGCCATGATCAAGGGCAGGATTTTTGCCTCTAGTCCTTGATTATGGGGCTAGAAAAAGATGTAAGGGAATATTCAGATTAAATGTCAGCCAAATCATTGGGTAAGTCTACATGATGGTCAAGCAGTAGAACAAGATGCCGGGAAGGTTATGCCATCCACATTTCATTTTTCCAAACAGGCTAGCTTTTTTTGCAATTAAAGATGATGTTAGATAATTAATCCTGATGGAGTGGCCAAGGACAAACAAAACAATAGCTGTCTCTCCTTTTAATTTGGAATGAATCTATAAATTGTGCTGTTCTGTAGAAATCAATAGCTGATCTGTGAGATGGATAAAACCCAATCAACAGATAAAATATAAGTGAAGCTGCATCACGCTGAATTGGGTCAAATTGCATTGGAAGTGGGTCAAGCCTTTAGGAATCCTTCCCTACTGTTGATTATAATGAGTGCACAAGGTTTTAAAACCAGCTTACTGGTTTAATCAGCAATAGCTTATGGTATGATGAATTACTGCTGTGTATATAAATACTTTAATTAAGCAGTGCTTTATGAAGATGATGTAGTTGTACCGTTGGACAACTCTGAGCCTGATCCAGCAAAGTTCTGAGCAGATCTTGAAACACTGAATTGATTAGGCATTCAGGACTTCCAGCATCTCGCACGATCAAACCTGTAATCTGACGATGTGGGAGACCTCGTTTTGCACATGGATTAAATATTCGTCTGGGGCCATAGCTGGTTTTAATTTTTAAGGTATTGTTCCCCAGCCTACTTTGATCTCATATATAATAAAAAAACTGAACCAATATGAATAGGTACCCGTTTATAGAAAATATGTTCTTGAAGCATATGAAATACAAATCCTTATTTCCTTGAGGAAATGCAGAGATATACTAGGCATGTGAAAGTCTGCTGCAAAGCCTTCTCACAGGAGTAGAAGTGCAAAAGGTGTGCATAGAATTTAGTGTTTGCAAAAGTGCCTAATTAATCACATGTTGTTTTGAATTTTTTATTTGTTTGTTTTGACACACACACAAACTGACTGTGCTTGCCAGGTGAAATGGATCTTCTAAGTTTGGATGACAAGTTTGTTTTATTCAGTAACTGAGTATTATGGAGTTCACTGAAAGACATTTTAATTGTTTTACGCTGCTGTATAGGATTAAGAATGTAGATCCTCAGAGCCATTCCTCAGACATTCGCCTGATATTGAACTCTCTGTATGCCCATACTTAAACCAGCATTTGTCTGCTCCAGACTCACACTAAAATATGGCACATCTAAGCCCTAGTATCTCAGGACAAACTAGATATTTTCTTACATTTCTGTGTGGTCTGCTGTTCCTAGAGAGCACCCTGTTGGGTGCAGCTTTGCTCAAGATGTCCCTGTGCCTAGCAGGCAGGGCACTCGTGTGACGTTCAGATATGGTTCCATCCTCTGCTTGACGCGGAGCAGGGACTTGCATCAAAACCTCTATTTATTCTGAAGTTACTAAACTGCTCCTGAGATATTTCTGGGGTGAATTTCTAAGTCTTTGGATCTTTTTTGCTATTTATAAATAACTAATTATTAATTTACCACAAAGAAAGCCCAAAATGACAATCCAGGAGCTGGGGCATTCAGCTAGAGTAGGGGAGAGCTGAGTTTAGATCCCTTATCCAGATTGTTCAGAGAAAGAACTCAAACTCTTATTTACTGTATCTCAGAGGAGTGCTCTTGTGACTGACCTAGACGGCAAAACAGGGTTAACAGGAATTCCTCTTTCTTGTCACAAAAAAGTATCCCGACAGTTTTAGACTATATTTACACTGTTAATTATGCCCATATTTGTGTTTGACCTCAGTGCCTAGGTTTTTTACAAGCCACATCACTGGCCAAGAAAAATGGAAACAGAAGTGGAAATTCCTTAACTTGTATTTCAACAGTCATAGACCTCTGAAGTACTTCATTACAAGGAAAAGCTAAACAATTAGCTTAAACTAGTTAAAATGCTAGAAAATTTAAGAAAATAGCCTAACCCCAAACATATCAGTGCAACATCTCTGGCAGAACTCAGTTTCTGTTGTATGTGTGGTCAGCTCTATTTGTACAGGTTTAACAGACAGCAGGAAGTTTTTTCTTCTGTTTTGTTGTTGTTGTTTGTTGGGTTTTTTTGTGTGTGAGCAGGTATAGTTTTCTTTCATGGCCTTTTTACAAACATTTCTTCCAAACAGTTTTTTTTTAACTCTTTTCATAGCTATGCTACTATATGTTAAAAATCTGTGTGTATGAAGGGAGTAATTTATTAGATGTTTGTTTTCATTCATTTTCTTTTGCAAGATGGTCATCTCAGATGATTAATTCAGTCTCACCTCTGATATCCATGAAAAGTCAAATAACTTACCCTGATATTTTCACGTGAGTAGGTTGTCTTGGTCCACCTTACAGTAATAATAATGAACTAAATCAATCACTGTTCAGTTGCCTTTCTGCAGGTTTGAAATCTGCATTCAGATTGTATGTTTGGCTATAAATATATATTTTTAAATCCCTCTTTTCTGCAATATTATTCTTCTCTTTTAAATGTTTATTAAAATTTACTAGATTTTGCTAAATGTAATAATTCTGTTTAATTCTTGGGAAAGAGATGTAAATGTTTTAAAAGTTATGTTTTTGCTTGGCAATCAAAGTTGCAAAATTAATTTATTTTTAGTAAGAAAATTAAAATTACCATTTGTACAGTAATGAGAATTATAAGTCGATTTCATTAATTCACAAGTTATTTCCACCAAAAATTAAATACTGAGAAAAATTTTAACTTGATTTGGAGATAGTCCTTTTAACATTGGCTTTAAAACTCTTTGTTGTATTTGTGATTGCTGTAAAAGCAATAGTAATACAATTTTAGAAAAATATCATCTAAGCTGGAATGCTCTTAGCAAAAATTAGTTGTGATAATTCTGTACAACTTAATCTTCAAGAGACTTGTTTTCTTTCTGATGTAGAACTACATTAGTCATGCACAGATTCCTCTAAGAAAATATCTCATGCAAGAAGCAGAGAAATTCAAGATTCTTCAAATGGATTTTTCACCAAATTATGTGTATAGTGCTCTCTTGATTATAAAATTATACTCTGTGCTAGGTCAAGGTATAGAATAAATTATTATCATTTGTTTTAAGTGAATAGGAATTAGATAATTAAGAGACATATTATTGGGTTTCAGATAGCAGGTAATTTTGTGTTTGAGCTCAATGAAAGGTTTGGATGGGGTGTAAAGAAGGAAGCTTTTATTAAGGAAATAGGAGCAGGAAATTGGACCACTTCAAAACAGACTTACTCAATTTCTCTTGTTAAAAACAGTGGGCAGGTTTTCACAAAAACAGCATTAACTATTGAAGGTAACAGACAATGTACAAGCTAGATCATAAGATGGATTTAGTGTTTGTTTTCAGTTGAATGCAGTTATCTATCAGTGGTATAGGTTTTACAGCATCTGCTATAAAAACCTTCTAAGATATGGAAAGCCCCACTGAAAAAAATAGAAACAATACATCCAAGAACATCATGTCCTGAGTTAAAAAAAATCGTAACAATTTTATACATTATCAAAAATGTGGTATCAGTTTATGTTTTCTGTCTGTTTGATCATTACTTCATTTTTGTAGGCGAAATAAGGGAACTCAGTAGGACAGATTTACCAACAAAAATCACAAACTGAGTAGGTACACTGTTCTGGTTGGTGGATTGCTGCTTTTCAACTGAACCTGGTTGCGTGAGACCTGTAACTCTTTGGACCTTTTCTGGAAAACTTGAAAGTGGTAGTGATATGCCCAAAAGAGTTGATTAGTTTTGAGGAATTCAGACTCTCCAGATATGAGAAGATTAAGGACTTAATGATAAGTTAAAAGGTCTGTAAATAGTATTTCTTTCAGGAGTGTACAAGGGTTATTGATCTACATGGCTGTTTCTCAGGGCCCTGGTGTCCCCAAGATTAGCTGCTATAACTTTTGGTAATGAAGCATGGTGGGGCGGTGTCCTTGTCCTCCCACCATCTCTCTGCACCTCCCACCACTTGTGCCTTCTGGTCACTGGGCTGAGCATGGTTACCCTACCTGACTACTGAGCTGTATGTGTCCTGCAGCTGCATGTGTGACAGCCTGCTCTCTGGTCTCTCTGTAAGTCCTCCTGATCTTGCAAAATATTTTTCAGCCCTATAAACCTGCAGAAATTTAAAAACAAACCATGAAAAATGATAACGTTTTGGCACAGGTTAAGTTTTTTTGTTGGTTTATTAGGGGCAGTTGAGGTATATTGACATATAAACACGATATTTTTTTGTGTATTGGTGGGGGAGGGCGGGGTGTTAAAGTAATGAAGGAATTCAGTATTTGAGGGTAGTAGCATGAACTGGAAAGGACCATGTTGTTAATGGCTAGTCCAGAAGAGTCCATAAAATTTTCATGGTTGCTCCACTGTCCCTCCCACATACACATGCAAGAAATACCAGAAAACCCATGATGTGCTATCTTTGAATGAAATAGCAGCTTCAAAATGTGCCAGAATGACTGGAGGCACACTACACAGGGAAGAAAGGACCCCAGCGATGTAGCAGGTTCACAAGGTCTCAATACCCCTTGCAGAAGTGAGAATCCCTTTCACTCTGGTTCTGTGAATTGCAACACTGTTATGCTTTGCAGCTCAGGTACCAAAAGCATCCACAGAAACAGTCTTATCTCCTGGAATAGGCTATGAAAGTTACAGACTATTTTCCATTTATATAAGAAACTTCCATTTCTAGGAATATATCCACTGCTGCGTGCCAGAAGTTATTCAGCAGAGCAAGGCAAAGCAAGCTACAGTTCAGTGTTGGTGCGGTGCACGGGAAACAGGGGTGCTGCCAAACAGCAGCGCTCTCTTGTGAATAGAGCAATTGAAAAGGAGCCAGTGACTCCTCCTGCAGCTTGGCCAGAGCAGAGGAGGATGCCACACAGCACTGTTCTGTCCAGCAGCTGTGTTTTCCCCCTGTGTTTACACATGCTACTGATGCAATGAGGAGTAATGTGGTCTAGTTGAGTGAGAAAGTTACATGGAAGGCAGAGCAGGCTTTTGCCGTGGGCAGACCTTGCCTTAGCATGTGTTGTGACATGCAACACGTGCCATAAATCCTGTCCCCTTTGATGCCCCTTCTCTTTCCTGATCCTGGCCCTACTAGGACCAAGACCAGGACACCTCCACTCCTCCAAGTAAGTCAAGAGGTGCTAGATACTGAGACAGTAACACTGTTGAGAAAGGCATCAGGGACAACAAAATACTGTAGCTGGGGCCCCAGGTTTCTGAAGATGCAAGTGAGGATCCAGGCACAGGTCTCACACAAGAAGTGTGACTGCTTCTCTAGGTTATGTTTCATGTCTCTGGCTGCTGTATGGTCATGAGGTTATCTTTATTGTCTTATATCCCATTCTTCTTGCTTAAATCAAAGTTATTTAAATTTAGAAACGAGATTTGTGCTAGATTTTTGTTTACCTACCCAAATTACAGGAAAGTGAGACAACATTTTTACATCTTATACTGAAAAGCAGTTAGTCAGAGCATTTCTCTTACATTGTCAACTCCCACTATTCTGTAAAGGCTGTTGCAGAAGAATCTGAGGGGTTAAAGATTTGTAGTCAAATAGGTAAAGTACTTGTTTTTCGTAATTCTGCTAACTATATAAAACACATGACATGGATTATGATTCTCTTCCATTCAATCTTTTTTTCTTTCTGAAACATTCTATAATCTAAATTTCCATTGAAAGCTGTGCCTAGCGAGAGATTGGTAGCAGTTGCTCAGATACACATGCACTGAGATACATGCTCACATACTTCAAGTGAGATTTAAATCCCCTTCTCACAGTTTAATCCTTGTGGTTTTGACTTTCAAAGTTGTCACAATTGAAGTTTGTGGGACAATTGACTTTTGTAGATAGCTTGTAGTAATACTTTGCTAACAGTTTCAAGGGAAAGCTTTTTGAAATATTTTTTTCTTGAAACTGTTCTTGGCATTTCCTTCTTCCAGAATACACTTGCTTTCCTTTCCACTTGCTTTCATACACCAAACAAATCTCAGCTTTCTTTACTCATCGTGCAGCTACAATTTTAACATTATCTCAGTTAAAAGGCAAAACACTATGCTAGAATGGGGAGAAAAATATCCCTAACATATGAAACACTAGACTTTTTCAAGTTTTTATTCCAGTTATAATGAAAAACTGATGACAGAGTTTTGCAGTGATTTTCCGGTTTTGTGCATCTACAGAGGTTATTTAATCTAGTCTTTTATGCCTAGTCAATTATAAATTCTCTACTGTTCTTCACTGTCATACTGCAATACAGGGACACATGAGAAAATATTCATACTTCTGCTTTCCTAGTTTTAATCAGCTTTGCAAGGATTTTTGCTTTATATTCCATTCCTACAGGCATAAATCCTGTCCTCTTGTAAGTTAAAACTACAATCATCATTGCTGCATGCTCTCAGTTTTCCAGGCAGAATAGATTCTTTCAAACTATGAAACAGATTCATTTTCAAACTATGAGTGTTTTGTCAAACTGTTTTCTCTCTATACCTAAAATATCAGTTTTGATTCTGGAAACTCTTAGATGGGTGTATACAGTTATGCATAAATGCTTGTGTGCTCTGGCTGTGCTTTGCCAGGCAACTTTATTCCAGAGATGTCTGTCAGGTGTATTATATAACTGCTCTATATTAATTATTAAATCCTTTATTGTTTAGAGTAATTATAATTTAATGGCTGTAGCTTTCCATGGGTTTTTTTTTCTCTTAATGCAGACCTGTTTTCTGTAGTTATTCAAATGGCAGATAAAGAAATGAAAGGAAAAATAAATCAGAATTTAAAATCAACCAGCACAATAATGAAGTATACCATATTTTAGGAAAATTTTGAAGCAATAATTTAAGATAAAATCAAAGACTATCACTTCAAAACTCTTCTTTGTAACTTAATCAGTCTTCTACACCACTTCCTTTGCTCTCAAGTAAAATATGTGTTGTTCCTAATTAGTACTAAGAGAACGTTACTGTTGGGTCTTTTTCCTTCTTTTTGTTTTCTCTGGTGGATTAGTAATATAAAGGTATTACTCAAAACAGGTTAAGGCAAGTGGAGGTTCACTGAAATAGCAGGAAAATTGCCTTATTTCTCTGCAACTTTGACTTTCAAGAAGTTCCAATGGGGGAGTGTGTTTCTTTCTTCTTGAATATAAACTCAGCTTACAGGAAAAATAAAAAAAATAGTAGTAGTGATAAATTTTGAAGTTCAAGACTGGAATACATCCTACTAAAATGGACTGGTAGTAACTGAAGGAAGCCAGACAGCTCTATCAGCATGAAGAATGTTTATCAGGGTGAGTTAAATTCTGTTATTATCATCTTACATTTCAAAACTGGTGTGGTCTCATCCTGTCATACAATTCACATACACTTACACCTGAGAAAAAGGATGTCAAATGGAAATTCATGAAGTGAGAAATGTCATTGTAGAGGCCTAGTGGGCTGGGCTGTTACACAAAACATTTCAAATGCTGTTTTCTGAGAATCCTCCGCTTCTTTTGTAATCTGTCTCCTGTGAGGGAATCCATCTCCTGGATTGGCCTCTTAAAGCCTGTGAGAGTTGAGTAGAGCATGGCCATTTTTTCTAGCTATTGGTATTTCACACGGAGATTTCATATCTTCCAAAGCCTTAGGGCATGGGGCTGCACAGCCTCACCACCTGCACCCCGCAGCCAGTGCCAGGCTCCAAGTTCCTCACACGTGTCTCACAGCACCCCTTCTGCTGGTGGATACCCTAAACTTTCCAAACTTCTCAGGTAACCTCTTGGGGGGTATAAAAGACAGTCAAGAAACACAGACTTGAAAGAGGAATTTCTCAGCAGCCGCTTCTGCTTGTAAAACCACTCAAAGCAGTGCTCCTAAACACACTTTTCTCACCCTGTGAATCATGAGATTCTTCAGTTAGATGGGCGTCCTGGGGATGTGTAACACTTCTTGTTTTCTCACCCCCTGGTGTGCCATCCCTAAATGTAGCAGTGGCAAGCCTGTCCCTGATGGGAAGCTTACCTCCCTGAGGATAGGGAGATACAATCTGTGGTCCCTTGTGGTGCTGAGCTTCGAGCCAGGCTTCTGCCTGGGGAGCTGATTGTCAGGGGAGGGCTAGAGCTAGAAAGGCTCCATGTCTGCGGCTTTCGGTGGCTTTTTAAGTGACAGCTCTCTTGTTCATCTCAGCAGTGGAAGCTGGAAGAGTGATCTAGGGGAGTATATCTACTTGGGTGCCTTTATAGTCTCCTCTGTATCTTGGCAAGGGGTCACTTGCAGGTACAGAATATTGCACAAGTGGGCTCTTTGTTGCTCTTGATTTTTTTCTGGAATGATTCCCCTACTCTTCCTGAATACAGTATCTGGAATAAACCAGCCTGAGTCAAAACTGTCTTTCTTTTACAGGAAAAAACCCTGCAGTTACCATACAAATTACAAGACAGGAAAGAGCGTAGAGCTTGCAGCTTTGTTTAAATGTGTTCAGTGCTGCCTCAGCTGTCTTATATTATATCTTAGGATGAGGGCAGTGAGAATTCTGCCTTTGGGTTTGACCCTGAATCATGAAGAAGATATTCAAGGCTCTTTATGTGCTGCAGTGTTTTCACAGGCCACCTGGTGTAATGGCAAGAGTGGATATTCAAGGACATAGTGAGTTCAGATCCAACACTCATAATATACACAACAGCTGCTGCTCTCCTCCCATCTCAGGCATGGTAATTGTGAAACTGCAACCTCTAAATAATGCACTCTTAACTCTGAAAAAGTTTAAGGATGCAGTACGTAAGGAAGAAGCCAGAGTATCTCAGTTTCTGACCTCTCAGCAGGATCAGACCAGGCACAGCCTACTGTGAGGCTGCTCAGCATGTGCTGAGATCTCCCCTCCCAGGGGAGGGGAAGCACAACCCTGACAGATGGTGAGGGAAGGCCCTAATCATATAATCATAGGTATGCTTCCAAATGTGCGATAACAGAGCCTTTGTTTTGTCCCTGTGTTGTGTGAGATTACCAGAAAGCAGGCATGCCTTGCTAAGTGGACGGAAAACAACCTCGTTGTGAGGCACTCTGTCACTTTGTCACGTCAATGCAATAGCTGGCACGCTGCTCTGCCTCTGTTCCCTGGCCAAGCACACGTCTGCTGTGGTGGAGAACATTTTTATTTCTGTCATGTTATGCATTTAAGTTTGGTTATCATATAAATTAGAAAGGGCCACCCAACCCTTAAGAGGAGGACTGCATCATGCAGCTTGTTCTGTATGTCTGAGCAGCCCCGAAAAACACGATGCCAGAGACTCAGTGGCACTGCTCAGGTCAGCTGAAGCTGTCCATCTACCAGGGCTACTGTCAGTGGCTCTGCTGCGGATCACCGCACTGAGAGGAAAAGCCTCTCTGGGGAAGGAGGTAAGGTTTTCTAAGTAACTGATTTGGGTATTTTGTCTTCTCAACTGCAAAAAGTGGTACTCCACATTGAATTGAATTTAAATTTTCATTTAGATAAGTAATGTGTTTAGGTAAGTGTAGTGAAACATTTCTTTTGGGCATCCATGAGAAAATCACATTAAATGCTAGAATATTAAACCTACTGGAGGAGGAAAAGGTCACCCTAATCTTCTGTCTGATTCAACCAGCATGTGCAGCTGGTTTAGAGGCAGGGTCATCCAGGTCCCCAGGGCTGTCTTTACTGTCAGGACATCCCCTGATAGTGGCCAGTCATCCTTTGTCAGGTTTGTATGGAAAGCTTAAATGCTGAGCCAGCAGATGGAAGCCAGGATTAGCCTGCTGTCTTGGGTGTCTTGCATTTTTCAGCTACAGATGAAATTCAACCTGATAAGTTAGAAAAGGCTGACAGCAGTGCTATTCTGAGGCATTTCTTCCCTAAATGACTCTGCTTGGTGAATTTGACTTAAGTTCATGAGTAACTTTTGGGATAACTAAAAAACACCTTATCTGGTAATCTGATAATAATTCAAGTCCTTCTTTTGCCAGACTGTCCTGATAGTGCACTGTGCCCACTCAGACTCACTTTCCAGGGCACCAGAGATATAATAATTACATTTATTCCCTTTGGATAGGAGAATACTACTGCCCTGTCATCTTGGGTTTCTTTGAAAGTCTCATAGGTTGTCAAAAGAGATACACTGCTGTCCTATGGTTTGCTGTCCCTTATCTTTGAATTAGTATGGTATCATGGTATATCTTGATTTGTGCCTCACTGTCTTTGATCTTTCAGCACTCTGAAATCAAGCCCAAGAGGCAACAAAACATGGCCACAGCCTCTCTCACTGGCACCTCCACCTCCTGTGCAGTCCTGGTTTCAGTTGTCCCTCTCCTGGAAACACTCTGACAGATGGAGCTGCTGCTGGGCCCTGGGCTGCTGCCAGGGGGATTTCTCTGCAGATCAGTGGCATCCACATCCAAACCTGTCACTCCCCGGATAGCCCTTCAAACCCGGGAAGCTCCTGAGATGTCTCCCGGGAAGGCAGCCCAAGCCTTTATATCTGCAAAAGTTGATTTCCTAGCACACCCACAGTAGAAAATGGACTAGTATACAAGAGTATACAAGACCCCCACAATAACTAATGAAGTTGTGTTATTATTTAATAATTGAGGAAATTCTTTCTCATGGTGGATGCCTGTAGTTTTACACATGCAATGCTATTTCCTGCTGTAAATTCTGAGTCAAGAAAAGCACACTGGTTTTGAAATAAATATCAGGTTTTTTTTATAGACCATTTTATGTTTAGAACAATATTAACATTAAAAAACACACGTATGCGTACACTGTGAGGAACTGTATGACTTCAAAGAATAATTTATTTTTGTAAATAAACTCTCAGAGTAATAATTTTCATTATCTGAAAAGTTAATAAAATCATAAAAGAGGATGAAAAATAGAATAGGAAAACCTTAGCTGGGTTGAGATGTTGCAGTTATTGCAGATGCATATATCCTAAAATATAATCGTGCCATACCTGTTTAAATATTTGTTTGTATCCATTAACTTCCTTAATGGAGTTAAAGGTAATTCAAATTACTGATACATGTTTCAGTGGTTATACAGCTTAAGTTTCTCTGTTCAGATTTTATACTAGAATTATTAAAACCAAAAGAAGTGTGATCTCATATACAACCTTGTTTCAAGGAATTTAGTAAGCATACTAACAGGAACTTCTTTTAGTAGAACTAACGGTTAATGTAAGCTCTGTACACTTGCTTCATCACGCCAGTCATTATACTGGCGAGAAGTCAGTCTAACAAGCAAAATAGGAGACAGGTATAAAATCAGGAAAGTAAAAGCAAAGTTTAAAAAGATTCAGTAAAATTAATTTTTATAAGCTTTTAAAAATGCAGATGCTTGAACTTTTAATGGAAAAATCTTCTTGGGCTGTGCAATGACTAGATTTTTTATGAGTTCAGGATACTTAATTACATTTTATGTGCTGCTTGCTTACTTGCTTGCTATGTCCTGTTGGCTAAATACCATTACTAATGTAGTGAAATAAGCCCACGGTTAAGACTTCTTAGTTTTTATCCTGACTTTAAGGCTGACATACACTGTTTGGCCTTTGGCTGGTTTAACCTTTCTGTCTGTTTTGCTGTGTGGATGAATGAAAGATAGGACTTGAGAACTGGCCATCAACAGTAATTATCACTTGCTCTATAAACCGCTTTCATAACTCAGGATTTCCTGTGTGTTGTGTGCACTGGAATCCAGGATTTCAGAAATAAAACACTAGACAAGAACTTTAAATGAAGGAAATAGTTATGCAGGAGTTAAAGATGAAGATAATATTTCTTTTGGCAAACCAGATCTTTAACTCTAATTACAGGGGTAAAAAAAACTGTGGTAATTCAAATCCTTGCAAAGGTAACATATTTTTCTTCCTTGATTTTTTCTTTTCTGGCAGCTTCTGCTGAAGAATAATCTTCTATCTGACCTGACATTTTCTTCCTTATTTGAACTGTGATTCTTAATCTCGGCATTTCTGTCTTTAAACAAAGAAATGGTTTCCTACAAGTGGATAGAAATTCATGAAAAAGGCTTTGCTCATTCATTATTTATGAGCTTCTTTTGTGTTTTGTTTTTGTTTTTTTATTTGGAAACTTTCAACTTGTATTGGTTATTGCTGATACATGATAAGGATAACCTAAAAGCTTCCCAGACCTGTTTGACAAGGCTGTATTATGAAACTTAAGATTGCATTAATTTGCTAAGTGTTTCCACAGGATCCACAACATGATATGTTTCTGTATTTATTCTGAAGGAAGCTTTCATGACGCTTGGTTTAATTCAGTAATGTAAAGATATTTAAAACAGCATTTCCAGCTTCTGTGGTAGACCATTATTTTGTGAAACAGCTTTCAAAATGAGTAAGGCAAAGGTAAGACAGGTTAGAAGAGACTTTGCAGGCAATTTGCACAGTATTTACTAAAATATGAGAAATGTTCTCAGAATTGCCATCAGTTTGCAGTCTCCAGTTTAAATTTTCACTGCTTGCATTTGGCCAGTCTTCTTTCCTGGGACTTGTTCTCTGAAAACCCTTGGTCACAGGATTGCTGTCACTCAGTGTGGCACATTAGCTCTTCAGGACCCTTCACAGCAGGCAATAGAAGGAATGAGAAAGAAGGGCTAAGATCTTTCAGTGACAAATGATTGCTAGGTAACTGACAATTTAAAGTGCTAAAGGAAAACATTTATTCTTTAAAAAAAGAATGTGAGGAAAAGCCAAACTGGAGAAAGGCAAGGCTCAGGACAGCATAATGTAATGTGTCCCTGCACCCTTCACCCTGTCTCTGGACTGAATCTGTCAATGAGTTGCCAGTAGATTATGAATGGTGAACTTTCAGATAGGTTAGATATGTCTTTGAAAGTGTGAGTATTTGTGCAGTGGAATGATTTTTGATTCCTGTCTAGGAGCTTGATTTGAAACTTTCAATTAAAATCTTTCTAAATTTAAGTATCATTCTCTTCCTAAGGATCTTTAAGCATTCCACCTGTGTATGATCCGTGCTCAATTTCACCTGTTGGTGGCCACTTGGGCATTTTCCAAAATTCTTCTGAGATCTGATGAGTAAATATTCCCCATAGCTGCCAGCAGTCCTGTTGGGCTGTGATGCATGAATGAGGAACAATGTGCAAGAGCGAAATGTTTCTGTTATAGGACAAGGTTTAATATTGGATCCTGAGATAGGCTGCTAAGTGCTGAATATGCAGCAAGATTTTCTAATGTGCGAAGCATCTGATCACTCCCACTGAATTATCATGGTTAAGCAAGAGGGGCAGCTGACAAAGAGTGGGAGAAACAATTGTTAAGTGATGTCAGAGGAAGGTTTTCAGGGAGTACAGTGATAATTTCCTGAGTGGAGAAGCAGGATGACCTACAGAAAAAACTTTTGAAAAGCTTTTCAGGGAGACATCACCTTATGCAGGGATGTTTTTTCAGAACATATTAAAACCTAGATGTTGTGTATGCTTTCAATTACAGGTTATGCCTTTTTTCTGCTGCTTCTGAGTTGAGAATAGCCTAAGTGTCCTTTAGATGAGAAGCCTCAGTGACCCTTAGTATAGCTAGAGAATAGTCCATAGTAAGTGTATTAAATTTACTTTAAAATTTACTTTATATTTGTTGGAAAATGAATATTCATCTCTTGCACATGTTTTTGTTTGTACTTTGAATGGAATTCTAACTTTATAAAAAGCTCCAGTGACATATCAAGAAGTGTCAAGCTACAGTAAGCTATTTAAAGCTTTGAGGTCCTTAATTTTAATTTACAGACATGTGGTTTGGGCACCACAATAATGATAGGGCAAACTTATCAATTTGTCTTTGTTCTGGTGGCCTAGACATTTTTTTTTTTTACATTGGTATAACCAACCCTGTAGGAGTTCATTCACATATCACTACACCTCTTTTTGTACCTTCCTAGGATACTGTGTTATTTCAGAGTGCCCTTACTATTAGAAGCATAAATTATGCTGCTGATTATACTGGTGTAAATATTTTTATATTGGCTTAACTGCATCATCACCAGGGTTGTTTGTACCATTTCTGTCAGACTGACATACTTGAAGGTGCTACAAGCTTTATTAAGAGCCAGTATTGTCTACATAGAGGAAAACAAAAGAAATCCATCTGTCCCATCCTTCATGCATTGCAAGTGCTGTTCAGTTTTAGCAGTGATCATTTTAGCTTTTAGATGACTACTGAGAAGATTTTATTGTTTAAGACTGTCCAGGATTTATGCATATATCTATTTCACAGAGAATTTTCAGCTGGTGACCTTCCTAAGAGTATGTATGGCTTTGTGGATGGGCTTTGTGAAACTGCTACTGGAGACCAGGGAATTGTGCTTTTATTCCAAACTAGTCTTAGGGCCCTACCAATGGATCATGCTTATGTGAAGGCAAATCAGTTTTCAGAACTGTGAGCTCCAGCTTTTGATGAGGGTATAGCAAATGCCTAGGTATCTCTACCAGATTTACAGTCCAGTCTACAATACTGTGTAAAAATTTTAATAACAAGAAGTGTGGTTTATATAAGTAAAATTTCTGACCTCTCAGATTAGTATTAACCAGCCTGTAGATTTTACTAAAATGGAGCTACCTGCTCCATTCAGCAGAGCTGAACAGGCACAATCACTTTAATTGAGAAAGGAGAAAAGGTTAATGTGGAGCTGTTGAGTGAAATACAGTCTCAAATTTTCCGTCTAGTTCAAGATCATCAGCTCCCAAAATCAGTGTCACAAATAGGGTCATGAGCTCAGAATTTAAATGTAAATCAGGTTGTGTATGCCCAGGCATAGAGGTCTGAAAGGAAATCTTGGGGTCTGCCAAGCTAGCTTATCAAAGAGAACTTTAGCCAATGTGCCTGTGTTTTATCAATCTCTGATCAAAGTGTAAAGGTTTTAATGTAAAAGTGATAATTTAGTAAGTTCCTGCACTTCTAAGCCATATCAAAAATTCTGCAGAAATAGCAGAAATTAATTGATGCCAGATGTTATCAGAAGGATGGGACAAATATGTGCCGGAGTTCCAGCCACAGTGGCCAAGGCAGTAGCCAAACAAATTAAGTTCCTATATCTGCGTGACTCTACTCCATTAGGTGCAAGAAGGTCATATATGTGACGATAGTCCCAAAATAGCAGATGAGAGTAGTAACAGTAAAATTTTAGCTTAAGTGTACATCAGCTTTAATTATATAACATATTATCTTTTGCAGTCGGGGTACTAATGAGTTGCTAATTCCCAGTTAGAATAAGAGGTTAGATCCCCACAGTGCATCTATTGACCAGCCAGTCTACTCTGTACTGGCTGGAGCCTGCCACTGAGACTCCCTTGGGAAATACTTCACTGAGCAAGATGTCCTAGTTGTTTATGAGAGTGGAATGTGTGATTTAGCCATGTCTTTTCTCCTAGCAAAATGTCCTGCGTGGTGTGAGCCAGTAAGTAAGTGTGTGTTCTTTAAGCTGGAGATGTCTTGCCCAATAACAATAATTTCCTGATGATGTAAATAAGCTCTTCAAATGCTTTGTCTTTCTTTAAAGAATCAGAAATATTTCTTTAAATGATGTTCACTCTCTGGCATTCTGCTTTAATAATTCATGCACTTCAGGCATATTTCTTTTCCTTTTGACATACTGTCAAAAAAGAAGTCAAAATGAGTTAAATAATTGAGAACATGTGAACTGCCATAAACAATTGCTCTGGTTTGTTTCTCTGCAGAAAGAAAGGAAGTGAAGGTGGGGGAATACAATGCTGTGGATGACGAACTGGAAATATTCAACAACAGCATCAGGTTCCAAGGTAGGAGAGAAAACTGGAAAGAGGTACGGGAATGACCTGAGTATGTCAGGAATGACATGCATGCTGTTAAATAATGGTTTCAGGATTCTTAATATTAAAAAGCTACGACACTGTATAAAGAGAAAGAGAACTGAGCTGTGCTTAAAAAATGCAGCGGGAGAATTCTGAACAGAAAATTGCAATGTTTTGATGTTGTATACTTGTTTTTAATTCCTACAACTAGGACAAGTTCAAATTTATATGTGTATACAGATACTCTTTGATATTCCAACAAGCTCCAGATATGTCTTCTATTTCATCTCCACTAATCAATAATGTTCTACTTCCATCCCCATTTCCCACTCCCCAAGTTCATCTTACCTGAGGGATGTTCTTGTGTTTGTACACATAAGAAGGAGGTGGTTGTTTTCCTTTGGGGAGTGTCTGTTAGGCAGTTAGAAAATGGGATTTCAAAATACCGAGGCTAGCGTTGAGAAGGCCCATGTTAAACAAAGCCAGAGAGGATGTTCCGTGAGCAGCACTCCCAAGGTCCGCAGCAGGCATACAGCCTGTGTTGCTGTGTCTTCTTGCCAATTTTTATCCCTTGCTGCTCCAAAGTTAACATGGGGACTTTGTATGCCCTCATGGCAGTTGGAGTGCAAGCATACCCAAGGCTTTCTGAACATATGATCATGGCAGCCAGATGTCAGCTGACATGAGTTTTAAGAGTCTGTCCTGTTGAATATAGACATACATTATTTTTAAAGCTAAAAATTAAGATTTAATTTTAAGCTCTGCTATGGTGCAATTCAGTAAGGGAAAGTAAAGTAGGCTTCATGAGATCTGTGTGGTTTCCCCTGGGAGTGTTTGATGAGTATCAAACTCCTGTATCCCGTGCTCTGCTCCACCTGCTTCCAGTGCCCCAGCACCCAAGGTTTGCATGAGCATGACTGGATTTTCACTGCAGTGATCTAATCCATGACTGCATGTCCATCTGCTGGAGCTTTCCACCTTTCCTTTTGGTATCCTTTGCTGGACTTAAAAGAGCACAGCTACATGCACTTCACATCTGTCTGGAGCATGAGGCTTTGGAAATGAAAAGTGCAGAATCTGCCAAAGGCTGGGACACCTATCAGAGTATTTTTACTGCAAGGATGGTGTAGTTAAGTACTTATTCAATAACAGTAATTCCCAGAGAATATATGCAGGATGAACCAAGTAACAGGAGACAGGTTTTGTTCATAACTCCATGCCTTTATGGACAGTAGATGATGGGAGAAATTACCTGTTCAGACTTTTTTTTACATCATACTCCTAGTTCCTGTTCTGAACACATCTGGTATTCCTTCAACCCATAGTCTGTCTTATATTTATCTTAAGATGCATTATGTGACTTACAGTGAACCTTCTCCATTTACCCACCTTAACTTTTCATTGAGGCAGTCATGTATTTGATGTGGAGGACACTGTTCTTACATCTTCCAGGCAGTATAAAAAACATAGTAACTTTAAGTATTTCAAATGAAGAGTAGTAAATATAGCCCTGTTTAAAACATTGCATAAAATTGCACTCAAGAGAACAATAATTCATTATCTTAGAAGCAACAGATTTGAATGGCCATTGCACAAATAAGAAAATACATTTTATAGAATCACCGGTTGTTTATATTTAACAAACATAAATCATTAGTGCATTCTGTATAATTTAGATACAGCAGGGTGTTTCTTTTTTTCTATACTATTAGTTCTTTTAATTCAGGCATGTGTATTTTTGGCTTGTGACTTCTTGCCTAATTTTGTAGTGTCATGCATTGTAAATGCGTGCCCTCACGTGAGAAATGGAAAGGTGGGAAATTCAGGTACTTTTCTCCAATATCAAATCAGCAAATGGTCCCTTGACTGCCACTTTATTGTGATCACCTGAAAGGAATTTTTTTTTCAGAAATATTGGGCATAAAGACCAAAGGATAGAAAGTTTCCATTGTCTGAACTGTTCTAGCTTAATTGGTATGGATAAAGCTATTTTACTGTAGAAACCCTTGAACATTCTTCTAGGTGCAAAGCAGAAGAGTGGACGTGAAATTTAACTATGGCAGCTGCTAGTCAGTCCCTTACAGCTTTGTGACCAGCGGTTCCACAGAGCTCAGCCTGTGCAGCCATTTTGTGAAATGAAGCTGCTCAGCCTTATGTGGTTTTCCTTACGGTCCCATGGGAGCTGATGTGAAAGAACAGGCTCAGGCACGGTAGGGCACACAAATCCCTTTCTGAAGGAAGACAGTGATGCAAAAGGCCTGGTCCCTGCCCCAGTGATGCCACACCAAGGCTGGTCTGCAGCTGTGGTGTGTATCTAGATAGGCCATTTGAATTTGCCCTGTTAATAATGCCAGTATGCAGATAAATTATGCTCTCCATTTTCTACTCTCTGCTCTGTCACTTGTTTCAGGAAAGAGTAACCTCCTGGTAAAATTTACAGTCGTAGTATGCATTTTAGTGTTTATTTACACTTTAAAATGAGAATAGTTAATATATATTTTATAGAGTTCTGCATTAGGGTTTTGTTGTGATTTTTCTTCCAAGGAGGGTGTTTACCTGCTCCAGAAATACAAATCTTCTTGTCAATCAATGTGACTAACATATGTCTGTCAAAGTCAATGATTTCATCAGCTACTGATGTGGTTCACTGTTGCTAAATCTGGTAAATCAAGGTATAGTACTAGGAAAGGCAAATTTTCTTACAGAAATTCTACATCTGAATGAGCTTTAGCCCTTTTTCTTGTTGCAATTCTAGGACTTGAGCCTCCAAAGGACAAAACAATTATTCAAGAGGAGCTACGGAAGATCTCTCTGCCTCTTTACAGTATCCTCTCTGCTCTCACCATCCTAGGAATGATAATGGCCAGTGCTTTCTTGTTCTTTAACATCAAAAACAGAAATCAGAAGTAAGATACTCATGTTACTTCTATCACTACTTTTTTTTCATATTTAAATGCCACGTTTATAGAGTCTGTCATCTATCTATCTATCTGGAATATGTTAAAACTGTGGAAAGATAATATTTTAGAACTACTTAATTGAAATCACTGTGTAATAAGTTTGCATTGAAACAGATTGTCTATCTGTTAAGACAAGTTCTTTTATACTGTCTGGAAAGTGTAAATTTTTTATTTATGTTTGACTGTCTTCTATTAACATTAACCCTAGCTAATTAATCCATCAGTAAAATAGAAGATCTTTTTACTAAACATTCAAAAACCTGAAACAATGCTAGACTTTATAAAACAGCAAATAGTGTGCATGCCTGTAGATTTCATGGAGTTCTACAAGAAGGGTTATCTGTTTGCCTGGTTACAAAAAGCTCTTCTTTATTGCTCGAATAGCCTAGCAGTAATCTCTTCCTCTTTAATGCACTATCACCTTTTGTCCATAGACTAATAAAGATGTCCAGTCCCTACATGAACAACCTTATTATCCTTGGAGGGATGCTTTCTTATGCATCTATTTTTCTTTTTGGTCTTGATGGATCCTTTGTCTCCGAAAAGACATTTGAGACACTTTGCACAGTAAGTAATTCCATATATTCTGGTTTAAGATAGTCTTGCAGGAAGCTGAGAGAAATGCAAACAGAAAAGTTCAGTAGTTGAATGTCTCATTCAATTTAATCTCTAATTTTCTTAGTTCTTTCCTGGAATGTTTTCTGGGACCAAATCCTGAAACATGCACAAAGCTATATTATTATTACTAGTGAAAGTTTCAGGTGCATTGGGATTTGGCCTCAGACTAAAACCGTAGATGTACTTTCTTCTTTTGAAATTATATGTGTGACAATTATATGTTAAAGGTTGTATTCGTAGCATGACAACTAGTAATATCTGTGAAGCTAGTATGTGTTCTTTATAGATTCCATATTAGTTTAGACTTCATGTCTGCTGCTTGTCCAGGTCTTTTTACTCAGTCTTTTTGGCTTAATCCCCAAAGACTTCTACTATTATTTCCAGGCTACACTATAAACTCTCACATGCCTAGGTCCGTGTAGATATATATTCTAGTTAAATCAAAGTAAGCAACTCTGAAACCAAATTAAATAATTAAATATGGCCACCTATAAGCTTGTAATGTCTTAATTGCTCACTGTAATATGCAGTTTGACTTACACAGGCTATTTCAAAGAAAGAGAAAGTACTTCACTGCAAAGATATTATTTCCAAAAGCAATAAAAACAGCGTTTAAATTTATGAAGTATTTTCTCCTCAAAAAATCCCAAGACTGCACTTGGCTCATTGCCTAAGAATAGCAGACTTGCTCAGGAGTTATCCTCACTATGCTTTCATCCTTCTTCAAGTCTCTAGAAAGATGCAGTTTACAGAACCTTTTTTAGGAGTCTGAATTTCTGATGTCATTGTTGAAAAGAGATCAACTTTACTTCCAAAGGATAATTCAAAGCATTAAAGTTTGATGCCTAAAGCTAGTTGGTGCAGATGCATCCCAATTTTTCAGCTGAAATCCTTCGTACTGACTAGAACCATTATAGAAGTGAAGTATCGTGCAACCTCTTTGATTATACCATTTCAAAATGCTGGAGAACTCTTTAGTACCTCCCAGGATGCACTAGAAGTCGTAGTATAGGTGAACATACAGAATTTTCTGTGTGAAGTCTTGGCTTCCTTAATTGGGCCTGGACACAGCTGTTTTTTTAGACACCTAACTGTTAGCAGCAAAAGAAAGAATGAAAGAATACCCAGTCTTCTTACCGCTAGAGTGCAAATTCTCTATATAAGTAGTAGAAAGAGGTGCCTCAAAGATGTCGGAAGGATGACCCTGCTTACCTTTCCCAAGCTCGTATATAACTCTCTGAATATAGTACATAACTCTCTGGACTAACAGGAAGTGGAAGATGCCAGCACCTATTTTTTACACAGCAATTATGGCCTTCTTTGTGAAACAGCTTCTAATGGAGCAGAAGTGCCATTAGGAAGCCAGTTGTTGATGTAAATTCCCATTTTTTTCTCACCTTCCGTTGCAGAAGAATCTAGTGGAGGAAGGTGCACATATTAGGTCTTTATGTCTGCTCAGCCTTGAGGAGCCTGTATTCAGAGCTCCTGACTTCAATGCCAGGTTGTAAGCCATTGTATGACTAGGCTACATCCCTCCTCTTGAAGGGGGGATTCAGCACCACTGAACAGAAGGAAAGATAAGTGGGAACCAGAGGTACTTACCAGCATGGAGCTGTTCCAGGGAACAGGTTTCCATCCAGATATAGCTATATAAAAATAAATCTGGATCCTCCTTTAAATGTGAAACAGCTCAGTCTTAACTCTGAAAAATGAGCCAACATCCAAAATTCTCTACCTCTGAGCTAGAACATTTCCGCTATCTGATTTTTCTCTTATTTGCTTCTCAAAGTCTAATCCTTTCTCTCATATTCTAAATGCAACAAAATTTAAGTGAGGTTTACTTTCTTCAGTCTTATCTTACATCTCTCTCTTTCTTTCTTTCTTTCTTTTTTTTTTTTTAATTTGTACCTGTCACACTATGTTAAGCCTGTTTATCTGTCTGCCATAGAAGGAAAGATCTGGACAGACACTTGAGTAAGATAGTTTACTTAACTGACCAATAAAAGGAAGAGGTAGGGGAGAATAATGCATTCTTAAAGCCAAACTTTGATTCAGAAGAATCCCCCCCATGCCTTAAACAGAGATTCTTTTTTGTTCTTAACATAGTTAAATGTTATATCAACAGTTCACGTTCTGTGAGATTTCTCCCCAGTCTTGGCTTTCAGGTTTTAAGGTTTTCAGTTCAGTATAGGAGCATTTTGGATTGTGTGTGGCTGTGCATAGCTACTGATTCATCTTACGAATCCCAGCTCTGTCAGTATTAGACTCGTAGATGCACAAAACCCTTCAGAAACAACATACCAGGAAATTATTTTTAACCTCATTAAAACAATTCTTACAAAATTTCCTCCTCCAATTATAATTTTTCAATGGGATAGCTTATGCTTCTCCTAGAAATTGTCTTTATGTGGCCACCATTGACTGTGGTAATGCACTTTCCTGAGTTCATGCTGGGGAATTCATAAATACGGGAGACATGCCTGGGAAGTGTAGTTCTCTTTAGCTGACTTAGAAAGACATCTCAAAGACAGTGGTCGGTTCCCCACACATATGCATTCTGCTGTTCAGTAACTCTTCTGTCGCTCCTCTTTTCTCCCCAAAACACCCACTAAGTGCTGGGTACAGCATGTACATTTGGCTCCATGGCATCCATATTTCCATATGGGCAATATGCTTATTGGTTTCATAAGGACTACCTACAGGTACCGCTTCTTATAGCATCAAGACAGTACAAATCTCTCTGGATCATCCATTTCCCTGGAAATGCATTATTTTGATTACCCATTCTAGTCATATTAGAGAGTGGTTTAAAATTCTCATTTTATGCAAGACTGTGACTTAATCTTGCAAAGAACCAGTTATAATCAAGAGTGATCATAAAAAGCCATGGAGCCAAAAACGTATGGGTATAACAAGTACATCCCAGGCACAGAGAAGAGCTAAGTTAATGAAAGGTGAGATTTTTTTTCTTGTAGGGAAGTAAAAAATTTGATTCAGCTTTTACAAACACATGCAAAGCTAAAATGCTGTCATTAGCGTTATCCCCTCTCTAAGCCAGGTAATCACCCTCTTTGTCTTCTGTATTTCAAAAGTGATAAGATCTCACCAGAGTAGCAGTATATACACAACAGCAAGTTTATTTAATTAGATATGTTATATATGGTCTCTGCTTAATTTTCTGACAATTTTTTTGACAACACTTACAGGAGGTCCTTAAATACCCCTGAGTGTACCCACAGAATCCAGGAAAAATTATTTCCAAATTGCAGGCATTACATTTCACATCTATTGTGTGTGCTTCCTCTATAGTGCAGCATATGAAGCATTGTTTGGAGAGTTAAGTGCTTTGCTATCTCTGGACTTTTTGATTTTTCTACAACCTACATGTGGTTTATGCTGTAATATTCCAAGGACACTGAAAAATGATCTAAAATTACACTAGTAACAGCTGAAAATTTCAAAGGATTTCTTTGATAAGTTGTACCACCAGTTTCCACTCTATAAGGCATTGGTTGTAGGAGGATGTGGTGTATAAGTCAATATGCTGCAACATAGAACCAAGTGTTAAATGTATGTGAGAGTCAGCAAAGCACTTTAAACATATGGTCAAATAAATTGCCGAATAGGGGTATTATATAAATTTTTGAAATTATATAGGGTTGACTCTGTGCTAGAGTGGGCAACTGGTTCCCAGACAAACTGATTTTTATCTTGGTATGCCCATTGTCTATGGAAAAGTAATCAAGTATATTTAAATGCATAATAATTTCTGGTTTTATGGTGCAAATTCATAATGCCAAATGTAGCATTGTTTAGTTCAGTGTCAGAAATAGAGATTAGGTGTCACAGAATCATAGAATGGTTTGAGTTGGAAGGGACCTCAAAGATCATCTAGTTCTGACCCCCCTCCTGCTAGACGAGATTGCTCAAGACCGCATCCAACCAGGCCTTGAAACTCCAAAAATTGAATTAAACTAAAAATATCCAAATTGAATTCTGAGAAAGTGGTCGGTGTATTATAGAAATGTTAGATCATGTCCTACTTAAGAGCAACTTATTGATTATACAGAAAAAGGAAAAGCAACACAACATTTCATTAAATGCGTATGTATGCCAAAGTAGAAAGTGCTTCAGATATGAGGGAGAGAGAGAGAATTAGAATTATCTATCCTTGTTTTTAATCTCAGAATTACCATGGTATCATAGCAAAAAAGAAGTTAAAAGTAAGGGTGTGAAACGAGATGTGATGCCAACTGGAAAAATGCAAGCAAGTGGAAAAATAATTGAAAGCATTCATTATGTGGAAGAGAGAGACTCAAAATTAGCAATGCTAGTGACATATCCTATGAATAGAGTTTAAGCTGACATACTAAATAGAGATACTTAAAATAGCGAGAATATTAGATATGATCATAACATTTAAGCTTCTCTAATATGTTCTACTGAGAATTTCATACTTTACATTTAAGATGAGTAATGTCTTTGCAACTTGGAACTGCTATGGGATGAAAGGCTACTAATGGCCCTAAGGAGGAGTGTAGTGTTCTCTTTGTTATGCATCTCCCTCAAGCAGGTGAATAAATTGATGTTGCCATTCTCTGGATATACTTGATTAGGTTGGGGCTGAAAAAAGGATTTTTTTAAGTACTCCATGTTGCAGTAAAGTGCCTGTAGTCTCTACCCAGAAAGGTCTGTTGTGTTAGGTAGTAGCAGAATGAACATCTCTGCTTCTCCTCAGTCCAAGTAGTACTGACGGATAGCAGCACTTTCTCCTAGGGATTGTCCTTTTCACTCTAGAGTTCTGCAGAAGTGCTATATCAAAGTTAAGAGGCTCTAAGTCTTTGTATTTACACAGTCGCTAAAATTACTTATAGAATTATAGAATGGTTTGGGTTGGAAGCAACCTCAGAGATCATCTAGTTCCAAGCCCCCTGCCATGGCAGAGACCTGCTAGACCAGTTTGCTCAAAGCCCCATCCAACCTGGCCTTGAACACCTCCAGGGATGGAGCATCCACAGCCCTCCCTGGGCAGCCTGTTCCAGTGTCTCACTACCCTCAGAGTGAGGAAGATGCTTTATCTTATCTCATTAACTAGCATAATTGATATGAATTGCTAAAACTGGGCAGATAGTATGTAATTCCTGGTGATCTCACTGAGTCCCGTCATTGTTTTCCCTTGGATAAAGTAAACAGAGCACATGAAGGTTTTTACACTCCTGTGGCATTCACCGGTGCTCTCATCCATCCCAGGCTGGGCTGAGGCTGTCAGGTTTGTCAGTTGCTCTCAGCCATGATGCTGGCATTTGGAAACAGGCTGTGTACAGAAAGAAGGAACCAAACAGTGGGGTAAGGTGGACAGGGAGAGGGAAGGGAAGAGTAGAGATACCACTGGTAAAGTTCAGCTACCTACTGCAGTGTGCCTGACTATCCAGACTTCATGTATTTCTCAGTCAGACATCCTAAGAAGTGTATATTCATGGCACCAACAGATGTTATAAACCTTATTTTCTCAAAGGTGTACTTTAAAATGTGACCTTTAAATGTATCCAGTTCTTCAGAAACACTTAGATTTTATTTGGCTACTATTATTCTTAATAATAGATCGTGACCACATCTGACACTGTGTTTTGTAGCGATGTGAAAGACATGTTTTGTTCTTTTTCACTGATTTGCCTTAGTTTTATATATGCACTATTGAGACAACAGGCAAGGTGGAACTCCATGGTCCACGTTGCATTTCTTGAGAAACTCTGAACCTGCACAAGGTGAAGGTTGCAGTGTGGTATAAGAGTGAGGAGACACCCTAAAAACCACATCAGAGACAGACAGATTGCAGCAAGGAGCAGGGAGGAAAAGCCAGGTGTGAAAGGTTATGGAACAGGTTCCTAGGGATGGGGGACAGGCTGCAGGGTGAGGGGCATGCTGGGCAGTTTGCTAAAACTCTCAAAGTCATGGAGCTGGCTGAGAGCAGCTCTGGAACAAGTGACTTGCTTTTAATGGTAAAGCAGGGAGAGGGAGAAGATGTATGAACCTTCTATTTATTTCTACTTTGTCTTCCCTTGTCACTTTGAGTTTTCTCTGTTTTTGAGAGAACAAACTAAAAGGAAAATGTCTGGGCAGTGCTACCTCAAAACTGTGACTGTCGTGGTGGCGGTACTATGGAAAAGAATCTCTTGGAATCTGTTCTGTGCTACCAAATAGCATCTAGTCTTGGTATTTGGTTAGTAGTTGATGATATGCTCTTTATTCATACACTTTATGTTCTTCAGGCATTGCCATAGGTTTGGGATTTTTTCCCCCATTTAAACTTTATATATGCCTAATTCTTTTCCTCAAATTGTTTAATTTTGGACAGGAATTAAAAAAGCAACAGATAGACACTCAGCTCCTACTGAACTGCAAGAGGATTTGGACCCCTAATCCATTTCTTTGTCTCTGGAAACCAGAGCCTTTGTTTGTATTTTTAGTCTGGCTTTTTCATTTTGCATGTATTCTTTAGTTTACTTCCTACTTAATTGTTTAGCTGTTAATTTTAATCTTCCTTTTCTTTATAATCACTTCCATAATTGTCTTCACTGAGACTGATCTCACTCCTATTTAATTCAAAGGCAATTCCGTTACTGAGTTTAACATGAGCCTGATCAGCTTCTATTTTAGTAAATGACATTTTCTTGGGGTGGGGGGAAAGTAGAGACAAAAGTTACAAGGCTGAATAGATCCTTGAAAGAAAATTATTTCATATGCTGAAGCAAATACACCACAACCTTTCCAGAGATTTATTCAGGTAATATTTTTAGAACATTTTGCCTCTCCTTCAGTAGGACAACAGCCAGATTTTAAAGCCCCCTTATAGAATCAGGAGCAATTTCAATATCTTTTACACTATCCATGGATTAATTCTGAAAAATAGTGTGAAATATATTAAGAGATCTCTGCAGGAGATCTCACAGCATGTGAAGAACCGCTGTACTTAATTTATGTGAAAACAGCAGGATTCAATTCTCATGTTATTGCCACTTACGTTTTACAAGACCTCTGCCAGTGCCACACAAATTCTAACGAATGAGTTAAAAGTTATAAACGTGTCAAAAAATGTTTGATACAAATGAGAAAAGTATGTTTCAAATGGATGAACTCATTCTTTTGGGCCTGCCTGTGCTCACACTGGGGATTTTGCCATGGTTAAGAGAAGCCTCAGTGAAGACTTGTTGAGATGACACATTTCTGTTCATCATAATTATCCTTTATATCCCCAGTTTGCCAAGAAAAATAGAAGGTGCTTAATTTTCAACTCATGAGTAGTCCACAGAAATCAACAGAATTGTCTACTTAAAGATAGTTTTGCTTTCCAGGGCAACAGCCACAGCATGGTTTATTCTCATGCTTGTCACTTTTAAATGCCTAATACTAAGATGCCACCAATCTGCTCAGCACTAATGTTCAGCCGCAGCCTAACCCTGTGGACACCGCAGCATCCAACCCAGGATGTGTGCAAAACTGGCTGATTATTAATATTCCCCAAATGAATCCATCTGAGTTTCATAAACTAAGCTGGAGAGCGTCTGGAGTGGCAAGTCCTATGAAAGAAAGATTTCAAAGTTTTTATTTAAAACAAACCATTAAAATTAAGGTCTTAAGATAGTAAAAATGATGCTTTCAACAATCTTAAACCTGAGTGATTCCTCTGCAGGAACGTAGTCTAAATGTTTTGCTAACTGGAGAAGAAATTGTTAAAGAACCAAGCTGTTTCACTATCCCATCAAATAACTGTTATGAAAAAACCCCAAGAAGTCACCTGGAGAGGTGATAAGAAGTTTATAGCATTTTATGCAACACATGGAAGTTTTTCATGTTGATATTTGGTTTTATTTATTCTTAATTCTGAGTCTTTAATCCCATCTTCTTCTTGTTTGCTTGATACTGGCAAACTAGAGTAATATAGTAAATTTAAAGCTGCGACATAAAAAAAGAGAATGTGTAGTATTCAGTTCAGAAGGTTGTTATAATTCCACTTAACAGTGGAGTAAAATACATCACTTTCTTGATAAACTGCATTTGAAATTTTTATTATTAGTTTCATGAGCTCAATACCTTCCCAGGCAATCTTTAATCTGTTCATGACTCTGTGGTCTTCCAAATGCATATGCAGTGCTGGTCAAATATGGAAAAATAACAGAACCTTTTTAAAAGTAAACTTTTTACCATCCATCAACTCAATCCATTTTCCAAGATAGCCTTGGTTTATAATTCTATATAGAATTGTAATTAATTATTTAAATACATTTCAATAGTGTTGTTGTTTATCTGAAATGTAACAGTACCTAAAATAGTGCTTTTGTTTGCAAGCTTCATTCTTAGAGTGTGTAAACAAGGAGAGACTTTTATTTCTTTGTTCAGGATGTCTCTGATGCTTTCACTATTTACTAATTTCCCCTTACTAACTCATTCACAATTAGATGGTTTCTTTTATTAATAATTATTTGTAAATTTTAGGTCTGTTACACAGATATAAATAGTAACCACTTCACAATTCACATAAAATAAGATGGGAAAGGTGCAGATAAATTTGTGTGAAGATATCAAATAGCAGCATTCAAAACGTAGGCTAGCCAGCTAAAGCTCAGTGTCGAGAGGAAATATGATTCAAATGGAAGTAACTTTATATAAGGCTATTAAGTTATCAGTGCTTGTTCTATGATGGAAGAATAGTCTTAAAAAAAAATTCTTTAGCACCTTATGGATAGGTTTAAAACAGAGACTTTTTATTGCAAAGGCAATCTGAAAATAAATGCTCTTACAGGACATAAAGAGCATCTTGTTCATAGAGGCAGTGACTCTTTAGCTGGACCTTACAATGTTTGTTTAAACATCAATAATTGACTAAGATGGATTTTTGTTGGTTTTAAATAGACATCGTATCTGTTTGAAGTCTGGAAAATGACCCAGAATGGCCTGTTTCTTCATGGAGACATTTTCAGTCAACAGAAATTATAGGAGATACTCAGTTAGTCAAAATTTCTTATTCAAAAAAGGAAGAAATATAAGCAGATAATGAAGGTATATCCTAAAATTCAGTGAAGGCAGAGGAATTTTGTAGTGACCTAACATTTTAAGAAAAAGATAAGCAGTAGCTAATTTTACAAATTATCCTTCTATAGGAGCACAGGAATGTTTTCGGGCTTTGTGTCTAGTTTGGAGTAGGGATTTGAATGCAACTTTCCCATCTTCTAAGGATGGAAACTGCTTGTTTCCCTTTCCTGCTCTTTTGGTGAGTGGGGAGGATTTTCTTCCTCAGCTTCTTCTGTCATACAATATTAGAATGATTTTGGTTAGAAGAGACATTTAAGATTATCAAGTCCAATTGTTAATCAAGCTCTGCCAGGTCACCTCTAAACCATGTCCCTCAGCACCAAATCTATATATCTTTTAAATACCTCCAGGGATGGTGAGTCCACCACTTCCCTGGGCAGTCCGTTCCAGTACTTAACAACCCTTTTGGTGAATATCCAATCTAAACCTCCCCTGGAGTGACTTGAAGCCATTTCCTCTTGTCCTGTCACCTGTTACTTGGGAGAGCAGACTGATCCCCACCTCACTACAACCTCCTTTCAGGCAGTTGTAGAGTGATAAGGTCTCCCCTGAGCATCTTTTTCTTCAGACTAAACAATGCCAGTTCCCTCAGCCAATACTTGTAAGACACATTCTCTAGATCCTTCAAAAGCCTCATTGCTCCTCTTGGGACATGCTCCACCCCTCAACATCCTTCTTGTAGTGAGGGGCCCAAAACTTAACCCATTATTGAAGGTGCGGCCTCATCAGTGCTGAGTACAAGGGGAGGATCACTTTCCAGCCGCTCATCCCCAAGCCCTTCTCCATGGGGTTGTTGTCACCCAAGTGCAGGATCTGGCACTTGGCCTCGTAGAACCTCATACCATTGGCCTCAGCCCATCAAATCAGCCTGTCCAGATCTCTCTGTAGATCCTCCCTACCCTCAAGCAGCTCAACACTGCCCCCTAACTTGCTGTCATCTGCAGACTTATTGAGGGTGCCCTTGATCCTCTCATCCAGATCATTGATAAAGATATTGAAGAGAATAGGTTCCAGTACTAACCCCTGGGCAACGCCAGTTGTGACTGGCTGCCAACTGGATTTAACTTCGTTCACCACCATTCTTTGGGCCCAGCCATCCAGCCAATTTTTTATCCATTGAAGCATATGCCCATCCAAGCTATGAGCAACCAGTTTCTCTATGGCAATGCTGTGGCAAATAGCGTCAAAATCTTTACTAAAGTTAGATAGAATCATAGAATCATAGAGTCGCTATGGTTGGAAAGGACCTCCAGGATCATCAAGTCCAACCTTCATCCTAACATCTCTCTAGCCACTAGACCATGACAGCCTCAAGTGCTCCATCTACTCATTTTTTGAACACCTCCAGGGATGGTGATGCCACCACCTCCCTGGGCAGTCTGTTCCAGTGCCCAACCACTCTCTCAGTAAAGAATTTCTTCCTAATATCTAATCTA